>OX451400.1:17437835-17690251 GCA_949629135.1 Eremobia ochroleuca | reverse complement strand
CCTACTTTAAGAGAAATCTTATTTTTTCGGATGCTGAAATTGAGGTAATAAAACCAGTTTTTTTTGTTTTAACATATTTGAAATTAAAATAAATAATAAATAAATTAATCTATAAATCTACCGACACCAACACCTTTACCTGGACGGACTATGAATGTACCATTTTTTTTCCTCGGTGACGGTGCTTTTCCGACTTCACCTAACTTAATGAAACCATTTTCTGGACAACATGAGCGAGGATATTCGAAAAGAATATGCAATTACAGATTTTGCAGAGGAAGGAGAGTCGTCGAAAATGCTTTTGGTATATTATCGGAAAAATTTACAATATTACATTCAGTAGCTAGTTTACAGCCAGAGAAAATACAAATTGCAGCAATGGCTTGCGTATGCCTGCATAATTTTATTCGAAGAAATGACATTGATGTTGAAGATATGATAACGATACCGGCACAAAATATTGAAAAAACTGGAAATGTTGAACCTTCAATCGTCAGAAATGAGTTAATGAACTATTTTGTGTCAGCACAAGGATAGCTTCCATGGCAAAACTACATTTCATAAATCAAACATAATTTTTTATAAGGAACAACATTTATTTAGCATAATATACATAATATAATGATATTACCAGTCTTACCTAGGGGTATCATATTACCCAGTAACTGGGTTGTGGAGGTCAGATAGGCAGTCGCTCCATGTAAAATACCTACTGGTATTCAGCTGCATCCGGTTAGACTGGAAGCCGACCCCAACATAGTTGGGAAAAGGCTAGGCAGATGATGAATATTTGAAATTAAAATAATACTATTGTTTTAGTATTAATATTGATTCCAGAATTTAGAAAACACTACATAACTTCTTCTATTGCTAGATATTATGTAGGTTAAGTACTTTCGCTTACAAATATCCCTTGCCGTGCCGTGCCGGCAGTCAGCGTTAAGTAGGGTATGGCCTCACCACTATTGAGTAGTATTGTTAAAAATAAATACTTACCTACAACTAAAGCCTTAGGTTAGAGGAGCTCATGGCTAAGTTACAACAACCACACAGATCCTTCACAAGCAAAGCTGCCTACGGTTGCTTACTTTAAAACAAAACAACAACGAATAGTAGGAAAAACATTTTTTTTTTCAAGGAATATATGGTCTAGAAATTGCACTGGGGCACTTATATCATTAAAACGACCCCAGCTTAAATACCACAATATGGTATACCATAGTATGAGTGCAGCACCCTACTGTATGATTTCCCACTAAGCAACTACAATAATAAGCAATGATATTCTCTAAAGAATTTGCCCTATGTTGCTCTCTACTTATTAATAAATATGTGTACTAAATCCTGCTACTCACATGTCTCGATTTAATTCTGGCGCTAACTAGATAATTGTTTTGACCTAATATTAAGGGCAAATCTTCTTCTATTAATTCATTGCTTATTTCTACACAGTAGGTACCATTCGCCTGCACATGCTCCTCATAATAGTATCTTGCCTGTTTTAATTGGTAAGATTCTAAAGCAAATCTTTTTAATTCGGTTAATAATAATCTTGGAAAGTTATTTAGATGGGGAGCACTGCTGTTTATGCTTTGGAAAATCGTATGTCTTCTATTTATATGTTCCCTTTGAATAAATTCTGATAAATAATTTACTGTATTTCAACAATTTCTATGTAAATGATATCTGCAGATTCTTGCAGTGAAGGGAATATACAAGGTGTAACTTAAATAATGCACAACCCATAGAGAATATAACCACTAGAGAGCGTATGGGCCGATTTCTTCGAAGCACACGACTCACTACTGCGGGCCGGGGGATGAGGAAAAACGCGCGGCTGCAATTGGTCAGTTCAAGGTCAAGTTGCATCGTTAGGGCTGCTTTACTTCATTAAGAGAAAATAGTCGATATCGATAAAATGGATTTTAACATTATAATAAATACTAAATCAAAATCATAGAAATAATATTTAATCAAAATCAATCAATTACAAAAAAAAATCCCGGAAATGGACTGATCGGCCCCGGTCGGGGACAGAAAGAACTAAAAAATCCCGGATTATACAAAAAAAAAAAACCGACGAACTGACAACCGAGGAGGTTCTCAGTTCGTCGGTATTTCTTTTTTGAAGTCGGTTAATAGTAGATAGTTATTTTATTAAAGTATGTGAATTGAATAAAAAATGTATTCATTTTATTTTTCTCGATATCAACTTTCAGCTATTAAAGATAACAGCACTATTTTTTACGATAAACATACAAAAGGAAAGAAAGGGATAGAAGCATTAGAATTGTCTAATACAAGAACGAGACTTTTCCAAAAGACATCAACGCGCGACTCAAAAAGTGTGCTCGTTTACCCAGCCACCATTTTAAATAGACCCCTGCAGTGGCTTATAATCTGATTAAATCAAAAATAATTTTTCGTAATGTTTATGTACCGATGAAAAGTTATGTCATCCTTTTTGTAACTAGATGTCTAAGAATGTTTCCCACACCACTTCACCGCGCATGAAGGCATTTTGATGCGTTATAATTGCATAAACGTAAAAAAAAAATATATTAATTTAGCGTGCACGCAGGTCTAACACTTGGACACAACTAAAATTGCTACTAGTACCGTAGCCTATACATAGGCGACAAAATACTAATAGTTTTCGTGCGTCGGGGCACTGTATACGCAGTCAAGTGGTTATAATAGTCTTTGGCACAACCTCTTAAGGGGTCATTGTTCTCATCATTACGAACAACTTTTACTATGAGACCAAACCTGAAATCGTGAAAAAAAGATCAGCTGTTCCCTACGTTTATGTTCGCATAACTCGTCAAAATGTAGGCAGCAGCAGATTTTTTTTTCACGATTTCAGGTTTGGTCTCATAGTAAAAGTTGTTCATAATGATAAGTACAATGACCCCTTATGAGGTTGTGCGTTATTTAAGTTACAGCTTGTATAGGGTGACTGGTAATTAGTGACCGATACTTAAACACATAACCAAATCCGAAATCGCGAAAAAAAAATAAGCTGTTCCCTACATTTTGACGACTCGGACGAACATAAATGTAACCAAACATAGGCATCCTGTGTTCGTATAAGTCTTGTAAATGACACATTATAAACTTACCGGTGTAGGTGTTACCCAGGATCTCAGGATAAGTATTAGTTCATCAAATTCTTCGATTTGACGTCTACGAAGATTAGGGGCCAAACGTAGGGAACAATTGACACACCGGCGAGAGAGGGCGGTTTACCCGACCTCTACCAGGTGTAGACATTTTTCAGGAGTAAAACAAGAGTCCAAGGCTCACTTAATAACTATAATAGTCAATTTGCTCACTTATCACTAAAACAAGAGTCCAAAGCTCACTTAAAGTAAATAGAGTCAATGTGCTCACTTGTCACTAAACAGTCCAATATGACAAAACAAATCCACTGGAGGAACGTAAACGCTCAACTCGACGGATTCTAATTGTAACGAACAGAAGTAAATACGGAGGAATAAATTCAACTCGATACAAAACAAACGGCACGAAACAATTTGATTGATGCATTGATTTTACAGATAGATCTGTCTAAAAGTATGACCATGTTAAATATTTTGGTAATCGATTTACCAAATCGATTTGTTATAAATAATATTATTTACATAAAAAGTTAACCACGATAAACGATAGATAAATGCTATTTAGGTATGTATGGGAGATTCTAACCTGAGTACTAACCAGAATAATGTATGTGGTACTAACTTTTGTTTTTTAACCTCGTAACGCCCAAGCTAAATTTCGCAAGATGAGCTAAACGCTCAATGTATAATGTATTGAACAAAGCTACATACGGCATTCCGGCCCAGACTAAAAACAAAACCTTCTCCTAAACGCCCAATGTACATTAATTAATTTAAATGCATGTTTGCAATGTGTAATACAGGTAATACTGTATGTCACTTTGTTCAATACATTGTACATTGGGCGTTACGAGGTTAAAGAAACTAATCGACAGGTATGAATGTAGCGGAATATTTCTGACGGTAGGAATTACCATGAAACACATGATAATTATGTGGGATTAGCTTACGTGAGAGCGTTAGCTAGATTACGACGGGAGAAAAGCTATTGTAGCCTATCTCCGGTAATTTTAGGCGGATTAGTAAAATATCGATATTTTCAATCGATTACGATCATTTCATTGACATAGTTTGTCGTCTGGCAACATTCAGGTTAAGTTTTAATGGCGGAACTGACATAAATTCAATAAAATAAATATGCATTAAGTTTTTCAATCCTAGGGTAAAAATGTTGATAAAACAAACTTGTCCATGTAAAAATACGACTTGATTTTTGAGAAGTAAATAGTCTTGACACGGCACCAAAACTAAGGGGCCCATTGGTTGTCATTCTCCTTTAAGAGCTCGAAATAAATGAAAGCCTGAAGGCGCAAGATCCGGGCTATACGGTGGATGTGGAACAGTCAGCCATCCTAGCTCCTCCAGCTGTTTATGTGTTAACTTGGCGCAATGAGGTCGTGCGTTGTCATGCAAAAGTTGGACTCGAAGTCGTTTTGGCCGCTTAATTTTTAACATCTCTGCTAGTTTGCGAAGCTGCTGCGTATACAGATTGGCGTTAATAGTCTGATGAGATTCGAGGAGTTCCCAGAAAATCATTACTTGCCAATCCCAGAAAACAGACAACATAATCTTACGACGTGTTCATTAAGTTTAGGCTGGGCTGGTGGGTTTTCCCCGCGAGGAATCCAATAGGCATGACGCGTGTTAGTTTCATAATGTATCCAGCTCTCGTCACATGTAATAATGTCCTTGAGAAAGTCTCGTCTGTGCGGACGAAGTAACAAACTTTGACAAATGGCCACACGAACGGCCCGGTCATGGTCCGTTAACGCATGAGGTGTCCAACGTGACATCACTTTGCGATATCCCATCGAGTTGAGATAACGATCTATAGTCGTGTGGGATTGTCCAAGCGCCTTCTCTAAATCGCGCGTACTATAGTCTGGATGTAGCTCAAGTACGTGACGCAAAGCATCTTCATTAAAGCTGGTGGGTCGGCCTGGGCGAGGTTGATCTTCGCAGCTTATATCATCGGTGTCAAAACGCTTGTACAGTACGCGTCAGAGAAAACGAACCCCGCCAAGACTTAAAGAATAATCGCTCAAGCGACGGCGGGTGCGTCACGTGACTGGCCCCGAGCAGCTCCCTCCCCGCCGCCCGCGCCGCACCCATCTCTGCCCGAGCATCCACCGATCCGACTCAAATATTATTTGTATGTTTTTAATAATTAGGTATTGTGGTATTTTTTTCGGCTTCTGGCCGAACCGTATACCATGAATAACTTACAAAAAGACACTACGTGCCGTATAGGATACGAACCCGCATCACCAGGCGCCAGAGGATCATTAAGACCGTGCCTTATACCAATAGGCTATTGGCTCAGTTAGTAATCTCAACGAAAATTCGAATAGCATTACTCCTTTTATCGAACAAGTTTGATAACGGTCTAATCTTCTAGACATTAAGGTTTAAATTTCAACTTCCACCACGTGAGATACACCTACCGTCCACAACCTTGTTTTACAAAATGCAATACGTAACTCTTCAATTAACTAAAAGATAAGGTTGAAATTAGCATAGATTTCTTGTTTGGTTGAATAGATTGTGCTTGATTCCGATTGTTGCACTACCGTCATTTTACTTCAGAAACTTAACTGCTGTATGAACTGTGAGTTAAGGTTGAATTTAGAATACTTCTTCGCCCTATTTACTAAAATGTGATTGAGGGTATAATTCTTTTTCAAATCGTTTCGTTTTCGTGCCGATCAGCTTGTGTGTAATGTCTTCGTCGTAAAATTATCCAATTTACGAAGTTTTTGAACAGTTGATTTTATTAACCGATAGTATGGTGCGATTAACAACTTTTTGAAGGCTAAAATAATTGTTGTTCTCTGGGAACAGGAACAAAGCATAAAGAAAATAGCACGAGAAATGTGGGCTTAACGGTAAGATTTACGTTATACACATATATTTATTGTTACAACCATGTTGCATTATTACTTACAAGGTGGATTTTTTATGTATTTCTAATATTATTGTTTTCATTACAGAGAAAAATAGTTCGTAGATGGATACAAAGGTATCAAGCGACGGGTGATGTGAAATGCGATCTCACCCAACTGCTTACACTAATGAATCGGAGCGACACCTTGGGAAACACAAAACCTGGGAACTAATTCGAAATAGTGCTGCAAGCTTCAATATGGTTTCGGGCATGAAAAGTCTTCAAGAAGTGATAGACAGTGACTGCCATCGTCTGCGTTATTAATAGACAATTTACTCGGCAGATTGATTGTGTAACTTATCTGATAAAATTGCATTGGAACGTTTGAGCAAGTGTTAATAATTCCCAATATTTGTGGGATCATTATCTCGTAGTTAATCAAAAATAAACAACCTTTATTATTATTAATCCAGTTACTCTTGTTTACAAGTAGTCTTGTAATGTGTTAACGATGCACCATCTGACCTCACATACTTTTCTAATGCTGTGTTAAAAGGGTTATCAGAAATTGTGATAAAAGAGAAAGATGTATATTGCTATACTGTTATAGTTTAGCATGTTGGTTCTTCCTCTGTAATTCACAGGCACAAATGACAACATTTCATTTTTTAACCAGGCTTTTTTCCCCATAAGATCATACAGAGTATAAAAAAATAATGTTTTTACAAGTTTGAATAAATAAATATTGTAGTTATGTTACTAGAAATATCTATAAGCGAACCGTTATCTAATGATAAACGTTCTACACCTCACCCAGGGTATATATTTTGTATTTAGTAAATATTTTAAGTAAATAACCCTAATTTAACACAGATAGAAAACTGTATACTCGTAATAACTGTATATGTGGATTCCTAGAAATGTAATTAATGAAATAAATGAATATTGTTTATGCAACATGCCTGGCTTTTCTTACAAACCTCATACTTCACATTTGTTTTCTTAAATATGGATGTTTTCTGAAATAAAGTTACGAAAATCACCTAATCAACTATTAAAGAGACTAAAAAAAAGAAAAAAATAAATCCCATCCGCGGATTTGAACTCGTGACCATCGAATTGCTAAGCCGCAGTTCAAACCACTAGACCAACACGCCATTTATGTTACATTACGAAAAACTTAAACGTATGATATCATCATCAAAGGGGGGTCCGGTTTCTTTGAAGCTTACTGTACCAGAAACGAACAGTCCGATCGCTAGTAGTACCCGGTCCAAATGCAGTGTTAATCTTTTTAGAAGTGTCTGTTGAAGAGACTTTAAGTCGATGCTCATATAGTATAATAGCTCGCAGTTGACGCTGATCCATTTTCACTAAAGACTAATTATTGCGTTGCGCCCGCACCTATTTATACCCTCACCATAAAAGATACTCATCCTTACTAGAAAGATCTAGAACTTACTTGAATTCACTTTAGTTTAAATACGAGAAAATTCGACAAAAATAAAATATGGCAAGAACTTATGAGACAACCTAACAAAATAAATAAATATTTATGTAAACGATACACGTGTACAATACACCACGGTTGTTATAATGCTTTTACCCAAGCTTCGAAATACGCAAGCGCGCACACACGTACTAAGACACGTACAACGCTCGGACCCAAGCGTCGTGCGTAGCACTTACCACCACTATCAGCGTATTAGGTTTCTGCTGGAAGGCGCCCAGAGCAGTACCGACAATCTACGAAGACTTACGAATATTCCCAAACGTATGAAGATGGGAAAGGGTACGGACAGCGCACAAGGAGGGGATCACAAATATAAGAAACACTGTATAATGGCTTCTATCTCATTCTCTCGCACCTTGAATTCTATAGATGTATGTGTTTATCTCTTTTTACTGTCGCTTTTTCGTTTCATTGAGTTTCAAATCACAACGATGCTAAAGAAGTTTTCACTTCAAAGAAACAACCCCAAAGGTGACAATCTGCCACAGAAATGGCGTGACATACCAAAATTTTAGCGCGGGAAATTTCAAAGAATTTACTTGCTAATCCTGACGATATAGCTTTAATATAATGCAGCAGTATTTAAACTCAAAACTACCCCATAAAACACACAGCCTCACCTTAACCGACACGGTCTCGTTTTCAGTGAGTTCGTAGGACTTGTCGCTGGCTATGAACTGTCCATCCAGTATGTTGTACCAGCTCTGCGGTCCGGGGAACTCTGCCCTAGTGACTATTGCGCCCTGTTCTAGTATGGGAGACACCATCACGTATGGACCGATCATGAATTGGGTGTCTATGTCATGGAGGTTGTTCTGTTCTGGGGCTCTGGAAGGAACAAAGAAGTAAAGTATTAATTAACAGGAAACAAATAATTGTGAATCAAAATTGTTTAAACTTGTCTCCCATAGACGTGGGAGTGAATAAAAAAAAAAAATTACGTAGATACTTTTTTCAAAAAGTAACATTTGCAATATTTTTAGCAATGGTGCCGATTCTCTTGTTCACAAGCTGACCTAAATTTAAGTGCAGTGCATCTTTGTTTTTCTATTTCATTAAGAAAAGGACAGAAGATAAATATTACCGTCATCTATGAATCACAGCAAAACAAATGTATTTGGCAAAAAGTGTCTTAGCGTTTTTACACTATGACTATTATTCAATGAGCGAGAATCTTACCTTGCCGTAACACAGTCCTTGACTAGCACGGGAGGTAAAGAAATTTTCTCTGTATACCGCCATTGGGCATTTATTATTATGTCAAGTATGTGAACCATTGCTTTACTTGTGATAGCGTTATTGTAATTTGACTGTTTTTCTACTCCCCTTGCTAACTTGATAAGTTCCAACTTTCTGTAGTTGAACGTAAGTGAGTGTGCCCTATACTATGTACTATGTATTACCGGTGTACTGTAACCTAAACTTATGGTCAATAAAACTTTATTATTATTATTATTATTAGTTTAGTCCTGTCAAATTAGATAATCCATAGACAAGTTTAGACGTGATTAAAAATATGTCTTCTAAAAATACGTCAGTTAACGTCAGGCGCTAAATAATTTGACAGGACTAAACTAATAAAATAAAATAAGAAATAGAAAGACAAACATGGACTGAACTTAAATTTAGTTTAGTTTGTGAACAAGGGTGTCTGTGCCAATATTAATGTCACTTACTCAAAGAACAGCGGCCTAACGACAGTCTCTCCATACACATGCGCTTTCCAGAACAGGGTGTAGTAGTACGGCAGGAGCGTGTAACGCAGGCGTAATGCTGAACGACTGGCTTCTACCACCTCCGGGCCTAGGGAGACAGGATCTTGAGGCTGGAAGGATACGTTGGTTAACAATATTTTGAAAGTGTTTGAAAAGAAAAAAATACGGTGTTTTTTCAAACTATGTGATTGTGATTATTTATTTATCACTAGGATAAATAAAGCCCAGATTAAGACTGCTATCATTAAGAGGTTTTTTGGAATAAATCCTAGTTTTCGTTTATCCTCGATTCTATCATCGCTCGCGGTGGCAGAGAAAGAATCAAGATAAGACGCGGATTTTTTAAACTTTTAAATAAAACAACCCCTTTGACGAAAGTTTAGGATTGCATAAAACTTATCTAAAGGCGTAAGTTAACCTGCGCGGTAAATGCGTAACACAGTATCAGTAGCAATGGGTTTCATTTTGACAATTCAACAACATTCATTGCGTTATTTACGTTGTTGAGCAGACACGTTTTTCGAACATGTGGAGCAATGGATTAGCAATATGCTTCAAAATTACTCAAATTGAGAGTAATAGTGTGTTACGCAATTAGGGTGCTGCTCTGGTCACAAGATTCGTATTAGCACGAAACCTAAGAACCTTCTTACCTTAGCACTGTCCGAGTTATGGTTCCTTGAGAAAGGATAGAACGCTCCCAACTGCATCCATCGCTTGCACAGTTCCACCGTGGTGTCGCCATTGAAGCCGCAAATGTCAGCGCCCATCATTGGGATGCCAAAAAGACTGAAGCTTAGCAACTCTGCAAAATAATTATTTTATTATTTTTATATTTTACATATCTCGGGAACATGAGGTTCCGGTCCTTTGAAAGGCGTACGAGGGGCCGAAGCCAACTCGCAGAGGCCGCTTAGGAAATTTTAATGAAATGCGGCACCAACCGACGAATATTCCTGTATGCACTATGTAAGTGCATCCAAGGACAACCCCCGGTTGGTGTAGAACTATTGCAGGATATGGAAAAATAAAAGGTTGGACTAAGGGTTTGGATGGCTAAAGTGGGTTGGTTACCAAGAACTATGGAAGAACTATGGCCCCTGTCTGATCAATTTTTTTATATACACGCGGATAAAATGGGGGGGCTGACTTGCACACTCAATAATGGGCCCCCGGAAACGGTCCCTAACACACAGTGACGTATCGACAAGGGGGCAGCATGTACTGAGGTGCTTGAGGAGTGGAGAGGTATTCTACGGCTTTCAGAACAATCCCAGAGCCCGGAAGATGGTCAAGCACTTACTGGAATACTTCCTTACCCCGATCCCGTTTGCTCTTTCGAATGTCCACTGAAGCCGGCCAATAAAGGCAAGAAAGAGTTGGGAGCTCTGTTCCTCGTCAGCGTTCACTCCAGCCGGCCAATTAAGGCATATTATTAATAATTATAATTATATTGAAGGTGAAGTTCTGAAACGGATTATGGTGGCTACAAATTGAGAAGTACATTTTGAAAGGTGTTAGGTGTAGTTCAAAAGTCAATTCCAAAAGTCTAATAATTCTATTTATAATAATCAGGTGGTATTTACAATATGCTGTCAGCCAAAATACCACTTTATAGTTGCATACAACGTGTCCCAGAAATCAACGTCAAGCCGAAAACGGGCAATAGGCCAAGTCGTGACAGCTATTAGAAAAATATAAAAAAAAATCTTGGTCATGTACTTTTCGAATTATAAGCATTCAAAAATAAATCTCAAAAAGTGACACCCTGTGATGATTTTTCAAGTCCTGTGACTACATTATTAACATTTCGGTAGTTTTTTTCTCTGTGATCTAACCATGAATAACCCTTCTGTAAATTACAGTTAAAAGTTAAAACGTAACTGCCTCAGTTCTAAATTAAATGTTAGATTTTTGCCCAATATTGAATTCAAAATAATGACATCACCCAACTTTAACCGACTGTACTGAAAAAAAAATCTACTACACTATTTTGGCAAGTAACTTTAAAAGATGGCGCGTTTAGTCAGGATTCCAAAATGGTATAACACATACTAATTGCTACTTCTTAATTGAGGAAAAAAAGTACATTGTTGGTTTTAGGTGCATTTGAAATAAAATTCAGTCGTTGGATTTCTTTTATTATAATTTTTATTAAATCAGATTTACGAAGTTTTATAACAAATGTTCAAACTGTTTTCCTTCAGCTGCAATGCAAGTTCTACATCTCTTTAAAAATGATCGCGTAATAAGACGGGCGTATCTTCTTGAGTTGATGTATTCAGCGGCTTCTGCAATTCTTTGGCGCAGCTCGTCTAAATCTTGAATTGGTTTAGAGTACACTTTATCCTTTATCGTACCCCAGTAAAAAAAATCTATGGGGTTTAAATCGGGTGAACGGGCAGGCCACGAAATTGTACCACCCCGCCCAATCCACCTATCGGGGTATTCTCGATTGAGAAACTCTCGTACAGTGAGAGCATAATGCGCTGGGCAGCCATCTTGTTGATACCACATGCTGCCGTAAATGTTCAGTGGCACTTCTTCCAATAATTCTGGTAAGAATTGGTTCTGTAAGAAGTTCAAATAACCCTGGGCATTTAAATTCTCCGGCAGCTCGATTGGACCAATAACTTTACCATTCAAAATTCCCGTCCACATATTTACTTTAAACTGGTACTGAGATCTATCTTCCCGCATCAAATTTGGATTTTCCACGTGCCATTCGTGCAAATTGTGGAGGTTCATGTAACCGTCCTTTTTAAATGTTGATTCATCGGACCATAGAATTTTTTCAAAGAATCGCGGGTCCTCTCGGTGCCTCTGCAACATCGTTCGACAAAATCGTACTCTCTCTGGGTAGTCTCGGGGTAGCAGACTTTGTACTCGTCGTACATGGTATGGGTGAAACTCGTTCTTTTTTAAAATACGATGTGCAGTACTTTTGGGGACTCCTATGCTCTGTTCAATTCCACGTACTGAGATACTTCTGTCTTCTTCAACTGCTTGCAAGACTTCGGCTTCGTAGGGCATAACGGGTCTTCCCTCGCTAACCATTTGGCTAGGAAATCGACCCTCTGATAATGACCGATGCACATTAATAAATACTCGATGATCGGGATGACGCTCAGCATTCGGGTATCTCTCACGATACACTCTTGCTGCGGCATTGGCGTTGCATAAGCATTCTCCATAAATGAGATGCATGTTGGCGTATTCCTGTGCGGTGTATCGAGATGGCATGATAAAACACTACACAAACACGGGGTTGCGATTAAAACAAGTCCGGGGTTGTCAGAAACGGTGCAGATAAATCCAAATTACAATGCAAATCAAGTCCAATAAACAAAGCCACAGTTGTAAGTACAAAGTCAATACGAATACAAAAAGATGTGCAGTCAACGAAAGAGCGTAACGTACTGCAGTATTGCACAATTTGCCGACGCATCCCTGTTTAGCCAGAGTAGCGTCTCTATCTGTTTCACTCACACATATGAAATGATGTGTCAATCCGTCTCCCTCTTAGTTAGATAAAAGTAGCGTCACTATCTATCTCGCTCCCACTTGTCAAAGTAGCGTCACCTCACATTAGCTAAAATGAATCTTTCTCGCTCACACTAGTCAAAATAACGTCACTCTTCGTCTCAATCGAACTTTTATGAAATACGGCTTCATAAAAAAAAAATGTTTTTTCTCAATTAAGAAGTAGCAATTAGTATGTGTTATACCATTTTGGAATCCTGACTAAACGCGCCATCTTTTAAAGTTACTTGCCAAAATAGTGTAGTAGATTTTTTTTTCAGTACAGTCGGTTAAAGTTGGGTGATGTCATTATTTTGAATTCAATATTGGGCAAAAATCTAACATTTAATTTAGAACTGAGGCAGTTACGTTTTACTTTTAACTGTAATTTACAGAAGGGTTATTCATGGTTACATCACAGAGAAAAAAACTACCGAAATGTTAATAATGTAGTCACAGGACTTGAAAAACCATCACAGGGTGTCACTTTTTGAGATTTATTTTTGAATGCTTATAATTCGAAAAGTACATGACCAAGATTTTTTTTTATATTTTTCTAATAGCTGTCACGACTTGGCCTATTGCCCGTTTTCGGCTTGACGTTGATTTCTGGGACACGTTGTATAAATATGAGTCCTAGATATTTTTATTCCAGAAATAGACATTTTTGCGAATGAAAGGAAAAAAATCCGTGCTAATTGTAAAAGACATTGTCCACTTAGTATGGGACTTTGGCTCGGCGTGAACAGACACTTTAAGTATAAATATAATACAGATCTAATAGTTAATTCCAGTAGGGAAGAGAATATTGTAATAAGATTGTATCATGATGCTTGTAAGACTTGTTTTGCTTACTTGCTTTTTTTTTAAATAAACACATTTGTATTCATACATTTTATTATTATTCTGACTCATATGTTAGTAATATGTTGTCTAGAAACTGGACAGGTGCATATATATTATTATCTTGGTACCTTACCCAGCTTGAAAACCAAATCATAGTCATCTCATGAGCGCAGCAACCCACTGTTCTTCGGTCCACTATACAATTGCAGCAATAGGTACTGCTTGATTGAATTTCGTCCGTGACTGTTATTTTCGTGTAATATATACACGCATGCGGTATCAGTGTCCATTTTCAAAGCCAAAACAATACTTGCAAACAATAATAAGAGTAACACGAGCAAAACAATATTCGATAGAAACAAAGTCATGACATGACAAGTGACTTGAAGTGACAACTTATGTCAATGTCAGTTGTCACTTCAAGTCTTTTTTTAATAATCGATTTATATTAGATTAAAAATCGAATTTAATGACCAACTACGATACTTTTGTTTTCCAATTATATGGATAAAACATGTTTGAGTGAATTTACGTGATTACAAATAACAGCTTTAATTGACTGTAGACTCTAGACTCTTATAAGAATGAGGAGGACTTAGTAAAACTTAAAAAATAACAATTAAAATCGATTTATAAATTATTATTTTACAAATGGCAACACCGTGAAGGTCGAGTACTGTCAATATGTCGAAGAATAAAACAATTTCAGTACTTTTTAAATACACTATTCGTGGGCGCAACTTGATACAAAAAGTTAGAATAAATAAGCGTCTAAAAACAAAACATTATTTTTGATTAAGTTGTTTCTTTTCGAGCATCGTGTCCACGCCAAGCCGAAAATGGACAATTTCCTTTCTGATGTAATCAATTGTGGCTAATCTGAACTTTTAAACATACTTTTAAATTTTAAGAGGTGGTAAGCTTGGGTTTTCCTTTTCTTTCCTTTGCACAAACAAAAAACATTGTAGACTGGTACAAATATCTAACAGTATATTTCATTAAACAAAGGAAAATCGGAACAAACGACGAAGGAAACTTTTTTCACAGTACTGTGTGTTTTTTTGTCGCACTATGTTACTGGTCCTAATTCATGTTACTCATCACAAAGCACATGTATCTCACATTAGCTTGTGCAAAAAAGTTAAGAAGTTTCATTATCACTCCAGTAGGCGCGCGTTCTATCATTGTAGAACGCACTATTAGAATTTGAGCGCAAACTGAAGGTCACTTACGGACACACTCATAGTATTCCTCTACATTACATTACATACTCCTTGTGCCACATTTAGTTTAAAAAAAAAAAAATAGCCTTCTTGAACATGAAAGCATATTTTTACCTATTCATAAAACTTTCCTTCAAAAATCTTTAAATTAAAAGTGCTCTACATAAAGCACGCGAGCACTAACGTCCCAAGTTGAGGCGCGCCTACTGGAGTGTTATAATAATTAATCTTACCCGGCACAGTCATCTTCATGTCATGCCAGTTACTGGCGATGTCTCCGCTCCAGTGTCCCGAGTACTTGCCCATTCCCACGAACGTTGACCGCGTTATTATGAACGGACGTTTTCCCCGGATCTCTGCTAGTGAGCTGTGGAAAGAAAATACTATGTGAATAAGGGTGAAATGAAAGAAAATATTTACATAACATAAATTATTTTTTTAATGACCCTTCACAATATATAGTACTGGTTGTTTGATAGTGGTTTCGATTTCCGGATAGAAGAAGCATCTGCAGACAATTCGTATGGCTCCGAATGTTTTACACTTGAAATGACATGTGAAAACATTACTAATATAATACACTGGTAACCATATGGCATCAAGCCACTTGCTAGTTTTAAGAATCCGCATTTATTTTTATTTCGCATCAACAAGGCTTACTATATCTTCAGATAAAACTTTTCGCCTTTCTTTTTTAAACTCATAAGTTCAAATACCCGCGGCCTGAAACGCAGTAATCAGCCATAGTTACTTGATACAACGAGTGAATTTATTTTACTTAAACATAAAACGGCAAATTCCCCATCACGTCTGTGAAGTTCCACTAGTTAATTTAATTTGACCTTGTATACTCACAAGTAAGTAGCGATAGCCTCAGTGATCGAGTACAAGTTGTGCACGTCGTAGTGCGCGCCCGCGTAGTGCTTGGCGTCCATACACAGCGTGTGTGTGCGCAGCTCTGCGTCGCTCGTGTGCGGCATGTATGGGAGCTCTTCAGGGCCGCACGTACCTACAGCTGTACCGTCTTTGAAGTTTGAGGGCTCGTTCATATCCTGTGAATTATTTACAAGTTGAAAAATTCACTGTAAAGCTGCCTGTCCATTTACGAGGAGCGAGGCTGCGGAGCGGAGAAACAGAGATATATTAACCAATAGAAAAATGACATTGAGATTTTATGCAATCCTATTGGTTAATATTTCTCCGTTTCTCCGCTCCGCAGCCTCGCTCCGCGTCAATGGACAGGTAGCCTTAAACAAGCGCATAAATAGGTTTTTATGGCCAAATCTGAAACGGTGAAAATTAGAGAAAAATGATCAAGTTTTCATGTCCATATTTGGAAATGCCAGCTTATCACCAGAAGAAACTTTGAAACAAGAACTACTAACTAAAACTTGTAACCCATTTTTTACTACATTTACCCATTTATACTACATTACTTACAATCCAAGCTCCATCGTAAGGCACAGCTTTGTGGAAGTTACTCATCATCTCTAACCAATAGCTGCTTGAGTTTGGATGAGTGAAGTCTGGGAATACGGTGTAGCCGGTGTTCCATACCTGAAACACACAGAGTTTTGATTAAATCATTATAAATTTATTTATTTAACTTGTATGTATACAGAACTTGGGAGAGGCTTTTGTCCAGCAGTGGGATAGTAAAGACTAAAAAAAAAAACAGTTTATGTCAACAAGAAAGAAAGACAAGAAAAAAGGAAGGGGAAAAAGGGAGGTGAAGACAAGAAGAAATGAACCGAAAAATACGTACTAAGGTGATGATATCTAAGAAATTTCTTCTAGCAATAATTTCTCGTATTTCCTAGCATAAATGACCAAGCATTATTTAGATGTCTAGAGATAAGAAACTAACTGACTTTTTTACGTGTATAAGCACATAAAAAAGTCAGCCGTCTGCGAATCGGTCGACGTGGGTCGTAATTATAAAATACGGTTTTTTAAAGAGTATTTTTACTAATTCTCAAGATCTTTATCTATCAAAAGTCTAATAACTTATATTCAAGAATGGTATCTTACCTGTCCAATGAGTATTTGATTGGTTGAGTTTTTGACGAAAATGTCCATTTCTACTCCTCGATCATACGGTGGGTAGGTACCGGGTTTTTCAGAAGCGCCAACACCGGGATCTGAAAGAAGTAACTTGTATTATTTTACTTCTGCAGTGTCTTCACGACATTTCGTCAATCGGGTGAAGTGATCACGCCACACAAACTACGTGGAATTAAATTCTATGGTCCGTCAGCCAGGTACCCACAAAATAGTAAGGTTTTAACAGCTAAAATACTAGCTTTGAGATGACATAAAATGATCAATAGAATTACCATAAAAATATTGGGTATTAAAATCTCAATTATGGTTGTAAATGTATGCTTGGTCAATCCCTGTTATCAGGTCGGATGAAACTGACAGCTCACTCCACGCTCACTTCACCTAAGTTTTCACGGTGAGATGGTTACAGAATCGCACTGCTGTATTGTTCATTAGCTAGGCTAGTAGCAAATACAAAGATTAATTTCGACTATGTATTAAGCGCTACGTTTTAGGTACTATTCGGATATACGTTTTTGGGAGGTACTGTTACTTGACAATCAATCAATCAACTCAGCCTATCGCAGTCCACTGCTGGACATAGGCCTCTCCCAGACTGCGCCACAACACCCTGTCCTCCGCCTTCCGCATCCAGTCTACCCCAGCCACCTTCTTTAGGTCGTCCGTCCATCTAGCTGGGGGGCGTCCCACACTTGACAATAACAAGCTTAATAAGAAATAACAATAATGTATAATAGCTTAGTAAGAACACAAATCGTTTTTTTTTTTTTTCTACTGAGCTCTTTATTTATTTATTTAAAGTATTCGCACAAAGGCTGACTTAACGCCTTAGGCATTCTCTACCAGTCATCCAAGGGTGGTGAAGGGATTAGATGGCAAGTGCTTTGGTTGAGAGGAACGATGATAAAAAGAAATCTATTAAAACTATAGGTATCCAAATACATAAATAGGTTACAAACACATGCATACGATTTACTAATACAAATTCAAGGGAGAGGGGTTGAGATGACTCTACGTTATTCGTTTTGAAATAACTCTGCAATTTCCGCTTAAACGCATACCGACTAGCGGCCGTCCTGATATCAAGAGGAAGCGCATTTCAAAGAAGAATGGACTGAATATGAAAGGACGAATGAACAAAGTCAGAAGTATGAGAAGGACAGAGTAGGAGAAGATTGTTAGAAGAACGCAGATTCTTAGCATGAGAAGAACATATATATTGGAAGTGTCTCTTTCTATTTTGATACAATAAAAAACAACACACATTTTTGTTAAATATAAATATCTCGAAATTAAAATGGTACTAGTGATGAGCAAAGTAAGACCAAGACCAAGACTGGGACAGTCTTGGTATTGGTCTTGCTTACTCAGTCTTGGTCTTGGTCTTGCTTGTTCGGTCTTGGTGTTGGTCTCGCTAGTGTATAGATAGTCTTGGTCTTGGTCTTGGTTTTGCTTTTTTGCAAGACCAAGACCAAGAACAAGACTGCAAGACCAAGACCAATTTTGCTCATCAATACATGGTACTAAGCTTCAAAACCACATGTTTATAAGCCTAGTAATTTGGATTTATTATTTTTAAAACACTCACCTATAATCATCATATAGTGCATTCCCTCCGCATGTATCTCCTTAACGAACTCAGACAAGCCGGCAAACCGCTTGGAGTCGATCGTGAAGTCGTTGTGATCGTGCATGTAGTCTATATCGTTCCATTGTACGTCCTGGAAGACAGGCGACGTTGTAATGTGAATATTTTGATAAACGGAGCAGAAACTGCCTTATCCATAGATCCTTTGTACCCACATGTTTTTCTTTCCATGAAAACCTACGGTTTATTCGCCGTGTGTAGGCACGGTCTTCAGTGTTGTATGGATCAATATGGCAGCTTGTTGACAGACACGTTCTTTCTATAATCTAAACGACTTTAAATAATAGTGGACTGCGTTTGATTTTCATCAGATACTTACAAATGGTATACCAGCATCCCTATTTGATTTCCACACATTTCTTGTAGCGTTAACTGTGTTGTAGTTGAACCTAAAATGGAAGACAACTTTTATGACAGTGCAAATATTTCACTATTTCATCGGGTTGGGGACCATAAAAAAGAGTACTTTCACTGATCCATTTTTTTTTTGTTCTTTTAGGGTAGATAGTAAACAGTAGGTACTCTTGCATGCAAACTATTTATTTTGTATGCATGTACTCATGTTTATGTTATCTTTATTTGAGTATCTTGGCGAAAAAAATTATATAATCCATGCTTATTTTCACGTATAGCACTAGCAAATCGACAATAGCGTATTTAGATTTAAGAAAAAATCGCTAGTTAATGTCGATTAGCAGCGGAGCTAGGATAACACAGGATAAACACTTCAACAAAAAATAACGTACTTGCACAGATGGAATCCAAGCGACCAATAAGGAGGCATGAAGGGCCTTCCGACCAGCTCAGTGTACTGTGCTACCACATCTTTAGGCGAAGGCCCCAGAAATACGAAGAGATTCAGTATGCCTCCTGTTGTTCTGTAGGTAATGCCAGGCGTCGGTTGTAAGACTATGTCTGTAAAATATTTAATAATAATGTATTAGTGGTATTTCAAGGAGATGGCGGTTTAATAAGTTGTGCCTACATAGGGTTTTACACACTAATATTACCTACATTCAAAAGTATTTACAAAGCACGAAGCGCCATTAGAAACTATGGTATAGAAAAGTTGTTGGAAAGCAGTCGCTCAACATTGTTAATAGTAAGTTTAAATGTTGCTGGAAATAATGTTATATCGAACGATTTTGTTTTAAAATGACATAGTCAGTCTGCGCTAGACAGGCTGTTATCAACGCCAGTAACACTGCATGAACGTGAGCGACCAGCATGCAAGACAGAAACATGTGAAATGAAATAAAATTGTTTATTCTGTAAATAGGATATCGGAATCACTTTTACACGTCATATTATAAAATAAAATAAATAAATTAGCTAGGTGAGGTCGGCGTTTCCTATCTGACTACTCTGAGAAGAAATGCCGAAACAAACTCAGAGGTCACAGTCTCTTTTAAAGACCAGACATAATCTTGGTCAGATCATGTGGAGACCATGTAGATTGATGTCAGAAATGGTCTTTTGAGGGAAGTACCACACAGATTTGAGTGGACCAGTCCAGTCAGTGCAAGCATTTGTCAGTAATATGTAGCTCAACTCAAAATTTGATGATGTTGCAATGGCCACGGAAACCCAACGTAAAATAGTCTTTCATAACCAAGATGTTTAATGGGTGTACAAATCCAACAAGGTGCATTATAAAGTACTACAAAGAATAACTATGTGTATTATTATACAACATTAGTTTTAGTATATGCGAAACCCGAAACACGTGTCTAGTATTTTTATGTAAAGAATCTATGTACAAAATTTCAAAACTGTTTTTATGAAAAATCTCAAAGTTATAAGCTTGTAATGTTACCTTATTGTCCGTACAAAAAGATGGTTACCACTTACAACGCGCCGCCGGCCGACCGGCCGTGACCTGTGTTGTGCGCATATGATTGCGGATATGTACTTAGTGTCGCTCGGTGTCCCACGTGTAACCTTTTTTAAATAATTTTGGGACAAAATATAACATGGTGTAAAAATTATTGAAATCGATTCAGTTACTTATTCTGAACAAACTATATTCAGGGTTGCAATATACTAAAAATAATGTTGTATATTTACAAGGTGTATAACCATACCCATAGCGTTAGAATTGAGCAGAAGCATCCCGTGGCTCTTGCCGTCATGTTCCACGGCCAGGTAGAACGGCTGCGTGCCATATAGATTCACCTAGAGGTAGGATAGTGAAGACATAGTAATAATTGTAGGTTAGACAGAATGGGCTGAAGAGCGTTCCATTGCTCCTGTGATGAAGTGGTCAGTTACCACCACCTTTTCTAGAAAGACACATTTTGACACATTTTCTTTTACAGAATTTTGAGAAGTATCCGTGTATAGTGCAAAGTACAGAAAAAAATTTAGGCCCTTTGTACACACACGTTTTTCTTGCCGTGAAAAACTACGGTTTATTCGCCGGAGGACCGGTCGTCAGTGTTATATCGATCACTATGGAAGCTTGTAGACGGACACGTTTCTTCTGCGGCGCGGTTTACACACCCTACCGTAAAAAAACCATCGTCGCGTGTATAAAGGGCCTCAGACTGTTAACACCAAAATGCGAGATCGATATCCGTAATCTTTAAATCTCGTTCCCAGATCAAGATCCCGCTACTATCTACAACCAAGTATTCCAAAAATATTCTACCTCACAGTGACAATTATTTATTTACACACGTTAAATCTATCTTTACAGGTTGCCTTAATGCGATAGACATTTAAACGACAGAACTCTTGTTTTTCTTTATCTATCACCAAACCATGTTTGTTTAGAAATATATACCAGTTATTTTGGAGGAAGAATGACCAGCTGCTACATTATGTAAAAATCTCACCAGAAAAACTTAGGTGAAATGAGCTGTCAATAATGTCAATCCCTAGCATCAGATGGAATGACAGCTCACTTCACCTAAACACAGTTAGATTTTAACAGAATAGATCAGCAGACCAGTGGTAGAAGATCTGGCTAGGAAAATGAAGGCCCCTTTTAAATACAGAACATAAAACCTTAGAATTAGCCGTACATCCTACCTCTCACTGTCTACTCACCCCTTCAGTAGGCGCTCGATCTCTATTGAAAATAGCGAAGGTATTCCAGTTCACATTGTTCATGAATCTGGATCGCTTCTCCCCAAGTCCAAACAGGTGGCTGGTCGGTAGGACGGCCGATATTTGGAGCAGTTTGTCTGAGAGGATCAGCCCTCCTACGTCTTGGGTGTTTACACTGGAAATGGGAAATACTAAATGGTAAATGTATGAACTGTTTTTAATGATAAATGGTAACAGGTACCAGTATAAAATTTGTAAAAATGGTGGGTTAAGCTGCATTTGGCCCAGCATTTCATAGCCTTGATATTTTGATTACATTCAGAAATATTACTATCGCTTGAAAAGTCAGTATTAAGTTCGTCGACAAATTGAAAACATAGCTTTCTTAAAATTAACAAAAAAAAGCAATTGCATAACGCACTTAAAATCACAATCTGAATCATTTTAAAGGATATTGCTAATCCATTGCTTCATATGTTCGAAAAAATTATCTGCTCAACAACGTGAATAACGCAATGAATGTTCTTGAACTGTCAAAATGAACGCTATTACTACTGTTAGTGTGTTACACAATTAACCCACAGGCTGTACATGATCAGATTAGACCAAAAATCATGGCGAGTTGTTTACGGTAACGTTACTTAGAACTAATTCAGAAAATAATTTCGTTAAAATACTGACATAGTCACATCTGAAAAGGCAGTTGTATGGAAGCATACCTTACTTGCATTAGAAGAATAACTTACATAGTAACATTATCAGAATTCCTGATGATCTTGAACCCGATGAGAGACCCATTTAGTTGCACGCGGTACTTCTTCTTCGATAGTGGTTTCGACACCATCGCTATTTCTGGGTGCATAGGCTCGAACCGCTTGTGTTCAGCGTCATATATCTAGAAATTTAGGAGATACCATGTTGCAATTAACCCCTTGGGTACATTTGAGCGGATGACGTGTCTAAAACGTTATTTGAGGTTAGGCACAATTCTGTTCATTTCATTGTGGCTTGTATCAGTCATAATCGCAAGCTCGCACGCACACACACACACAACACACACTCAACACACACACTACACACACACACTACACACATACACTACACACACACTCAAATACACTCGCGCACACACACAAATATTCCCCCGCGCAAAATTAGAATCGTTAATACTAATTTTGTAATTCCTATTTTATTTTAATTTCTTACTTTTACTTTCTTTTTTGCTTCAATTATTTTTGTACATTGCAATTTTTTTTTTTTTAAACAGTGTCTTTTTTTTTTTGGTCTTTCTATGTTACATAAAACTTTAAGTGTGTTCTTTTTATTACGGGAGGACACTGGCTCCTGCAACACAGTTTTAACTAGTGCAGGAGTCAGAGAATTCCATATTCTGGTGTACAATCTGTTTTATGACAATAAATATTTTTTAATTTTTAATTTTATAATAGAAGAGGCAATTACAATATTTTGGTGAACATTATTTGCGATACACTGCCCCATTATGTCAAAATCAAGGATTGTATTTTATTATAGTGATAGCGAAAGTAATAAATCCGTACTGAAGGGGTTAATTGCTTTAAAATTCAAGTTGCAAATGTTTATGTACCTGAAACTTCACCAACACCACCCCAATATAACTTATAGATTGTTATACAGGTTGACTGGATCTAGACCCGCCATAGAAAATTCGCATATACATAGAGGAGGTCATTTACTAATTATTGAACCTTACTTTCCCTAGCTAGAGTTTTATAGTTTGGGAGATATGTCAATTCTTTATACTTTATTGAGATTTTTTCAAAATTTGACCTTCAAGCATTCATAACTTTTTTTTTTGCATTATTTTAGTTGTTTTTTTTATTATTTGTTGGTAGAAACATCGGTGGTTAAAATACCTCGGAACTTCCCTCAAAATAGGGTTAAAAAATAAGATATTACGCTCAAAAAAATACTTTAAAAAAAACTTTACCATCAAATTCGATCTGAAATAAAAATAAAAGCTACGGTTTGGAAAAATCTCAATAAAGTATAAAAATTGACATATCTCACTAACTATACACAACTATAGCTAGGGAAAGTAAGGTTCTATATTTAATAAATGACTTCCTCTATATGCGAATTTGCTATGGCGGGTCCAGATCCAGTCACCCAGTATACTTTACGATACATTGCAAGTAACAAAAGCAGTAGTCAAAAATCAACAACATTTTGCACATTTATATTGATACTTTCCTACTTACACAAAATTCTAATCATAGCTTTGTCAGAAGCTTTAAAATCCGCATTTGTATGAGTAGCCTGTGAACTTTCAATGTGTTCATCAATGCTCTCCAGTCGAACGGAAAATATAACAAAATATTTCAATTGCTTTGTAATTATGTATGCTATATAGTGTTATTCAGTTGTAAAGCAGACGTCATCTCACCTTAATCTGCAGTGCATCATCTGACAGATACTTGATGTCCATCCTAACAACTTCAAAATCTCCCGGATAGCCCGAAGGACGCATCTTTTCCATATACACATTCATGCCGTGTTTATCCTCTGTCATGTTGACAAAGCGGAACGAGTCGAAGTGCGACGGGTAGTAGCAGTATGGAACTCCTTGTGTGTCCGAGGATTTCCAACAGCAACCTGGAATGGTGAAGGTCTGATGGTTTGAACTTAGGCACAAAACAACTGCTTTATTTGGAGCATTCCCTAGGATTATGAGCTCTTAAATGCCTCAGGCTCTCTGTGAGAGGGTGTGGGCCGTAATCCACCATGCGGGTCCAGTGCGGGTTAGTGGGTGTCACATGTCTTTTTCATAAATGAGAGTCTTGTAATTTATGTAATTTTTTTTTTTCTAAATTACAGATCATAAATTATATGCATTTTTACTTACAGTTGGACATTTTGCGAATTGGACTTAATGCGCCCAAAGGTTAATATTAGACTTTAGGACGTTATTTTGTACCTAGCTAATGTTTGTTGAAATAGTAGCTATTGCCATACTAATATCGCTACCTTTGTACCCCAAGGTAGCGATATGTTTGCAAGAAAATACTTGCAGTATGCATATTAGTATGAATTGATATAAAAAAATAAAAATAACCTACATCATTCATTTCATATAAGGGAGCGTTTCCACAGAAGCGGAGCTGGGCGGAGCGGTGCGGAGACGTGTAGGAATCGTCCAATCACAGACGAGACGAGTGACGTGATGAGGATTTCACTCATTGTGATTAGTCGATTCCTGCACGTCTCTGCTCCGCTTCTGTGGAAACGCACCCTAATACACGCGAAAGCGACTATGACAGCTAAACTGCTGTGGGTATAACGGGCTGATATCTGCATTTCCACGTCATGGTGCTGACTTACACCACGTAGTCACGTATGTCATATTAAATGCAGTTGTGTCAGTAATAATTGCTGGTAAGAGATATCAGCTTCATCATTTGCCATATCAATACTTTAGCATAAGGCATACATTGTAACCGCAAGGCAGTCTTAACAAAGACAATCAATCAATTCATGAAGGTCAATTAAGCACGCGATGCATTGCGGTTTACAGAACATACCTAATAGATAATTATAAAATCGATTAATTCTATAATTATCTAATACCTTTTAGAGGATACAAGTTATTACATATGACGTGAGTGTGGAAACTTGTTAGTATTTAAGTATTCATAGCTAAGGTCAAGCATGAAAATGATTTCAAGGTATTAGGCGCAAGGTAAATATTTCATACATGAATGATAAAACATTGTGTCCTTGGTTTACACCGAGTCGTGTTACTTTACATAATAATATGCAAAACTCCGAATTCATAAAATAATATGAAACCTGTAATTTGCCACCGACATACGAAATTAAAGGTATGTTTCACTTTGCAGAGTTATTTTTTTTAAATAGCTGGCTAGCTGACCCGACAGACGTTGCCTTGTCCAAATTTTAATAATTCAAACAAAAATTCCATTGAAAAACGACGCCCATAGTATTGCCCGGTTTTTACAATTTTCCGGGCAACTTTTCCAGTTTCCTTTTCCATAAAAACCTAATTCGGACTATTTATTTTACCATTTATGTACACACATATACAATAAAGACAAGAAAAAAAAAAAACAGAAGATAAAAATTGGAAAATAGGAATATTCTGAACATTTTAAAACTAAAAAATAGCCAAATTAGTTCAGCTGTTCTCAAATGATGTGCTTACCAACGAACGAACCGCATTTCATTTTTATTTAATATAGATTACTGGGTATATTTACTAGCTTTATTGAGTAAGAAGATATGGGTAAGGGTAATATAGCGTGAGATGGTTCCTATAAATATATTCGCGACGCGTCTAAATCTTTAAATGCATAATGTTGCCATATGGCAACAAAGTATGTAATTTATTTTTTTTAAGAATGTGATGAGCTGTGAGTTTCTCAACGCACCTCTTTTTCTCAAAACAGTATACTCTATGAATATTAATATTATTATATATTTCTTTTTTCTAAATTCTATAGATAAATACCTATACAAAAGCATTTTTTGCAATACGATATAATAAATCGTGCATTTAAGAGTCCATATGATGCTGTTTTGGTGATATTGGGCGAACTGGATCTCGGTATCTATATGATCTAACAGTTTACTATTTGGACACATTGAACTTGAACTTATAATCTTTAAATCTGTTGAAGCTGAAACACAATTCCATAAAAAACTCTCGATAAAAAAAACGAAAAAACCACGTTTTGCACTTATTTTGCGTTAGATCTCTGAAACCTTAAGGAATTTAATGATGATTTTTAATCTAATAGATAGGTAATACTCAAATCATGACGATTTATTTTTTTATTTTTCTACTTGGTCTTCTCGTAATTAGCACTTCAGTGATTTGGCGCTTGCGTCATTTTATTCTAAGCGAGCACTCTCTTTCTGTCTCATGTTTTGCACGCGGTAACAATAGCGCTATCCTTTTCAGTTTGTTCAATCAGTCTGCTGCGGCATCTGTTGCAGGACGAACTTCCCGCAACAGATGCCGCAGCACACGTGTCTTTGGGTGTGGGTCACGTGTGTATGAATATGGGTCACGTGTGTGTCACGTGTTTGCGTGTGGGTCACGTGTATGTGCGTGCTTGTCACGTGTGTATGAATTTGGGTCACGTGTTGTCACGTGTGCATGAATGTGAGTCACGTGTGTTTGGATGAGGGTCACGTGTGTTTGGGTGTAGGTCACGTGTGTCACGTGTTTAAGAATGTGAGTCACGTGTGTTTGCGTGTAGTTCACGTGTACGTGAGTGCGTGTTACGCGTGTATGCATGTGGGTCACGTGTGTTTGGGTGTCGGTCACGTGAGTGTCACGTGTGTATGCGTGTGAGTCACGTGTGTGTCACGTGTGCATGAATGTGTGTCACGTGTGTTTGGGTGTGGGTCACGCGTGTCACGTATGTTTGGGTGTGGGTCACGTGTGTGTCATGTGTGTATGAATGTGAGTCTCGTGTGTGTCACGTGTGTTTGCGTGTGGGTCACGTGTGCATGAATGTGAGTCACGTGTGTTTGGGTGATGGTCACGTGTGCATGAATGTCAGTCACGTATGTTTGCGTGAGGGTCACGTGTGTGTCACGTGTGTTTGTGTGTTGGTCACGTGAGTGTGCATGCGGGTCACGTGTGTATGCATGTGAGTCACGTGATTGGGTGTCGGTCACGTGAGTGTCACGTGTGTATGCGTGTGAGTCACGTGTGTGTCAAGTGTGTATGCGTGGGTCACGTGTGCTTGAATGTGATTCATGTGTGTGGGTGTGGATCACGTGTGTGTCACATGAGTCACGTGTGCGTCACGTGTGTTTGCATGTGGGTCACGTGTATGTGCGTGTGAGTCACGTGTACGTGCGTGCGTGTTACGCGTGCATGCATGTGAGTCACGTGTGTTTGGGTGTCGGTCACGTGAGTGTCACGTGTGTATGCGTGTGAGTCACGTGTGTGTCACGTGTACATGATGTGAGTCACGTGTGTTTGGGTGTGGGTCATGTGTGTCACGTGTGTTTGGGTGTGGGTCACGTGTGTGGTTGTGGGTCACGTGTGTTTGGGTGTGGGTCACGTGTGTGTCACGTGAGAGTTACGTGTGTATGCATGTGAGTCACGTGTGTTTGGGTGTTGGTCCCGTGTGTGTCTCGTGTGTTTGGGTGTCGGTCACGTGAGTGTCACGTGTGCATGAATGTGAGTCACGTGTGTTGGGGTGATGGTCACGTGTGTGTCACATGTGTTTGTGTGTGGGTCACGTGAGTGTGCATTCGGGTCACGTGTGTGTCACGTGTGTTTGTGTGTCGGTCACGTGAGTGTCACGTGTGTATGGGTGTGAGACACGTGTGTATGCGTGAGTCACGTGTGCATGAATGTGAGTCACGTGTGTTTGGGTGTGGGTCACGTATGTGTCACGTGTGTTTGCGTGTGAGTCACGTGAGTGTGCGTGCGGGTCACGTGTGTGTCACGTGTGTATGCGTGGGTCACGTGTGCATGAATCTGAGTCACGTGTGTTTGGGTGTGGGTCACGTGTGTGTCACGTGTGTTTGCGTATGGGTCACGTGAGGGTGCATGCGGGTCACGTGTGTGTCACGTGTGTTAGGGTGTGGGTCACGTGAGTGTGCGTGCGGGTCACGTGTGTGTCACTTGTGTTTGTGTTTGGGTCACGTGGGTGTGCATGCGGGTCACGTTTGTCACGTGTGTTTGGGTGTCGGTCACGTGTGTATGAATGTGAGTCACGTGTGTCACGTGAGTGTCACGGGTGTCACGTGAGTGTCACGTGTGTCACGTGAGTGTCACGTGTGTCATGTGAGTGTCACGTGTGCATGAATGTGAGTCACGTGTATGGGTGTCGGTCACGTGTGTTTGCGTGTGGGTCACGTGTATGTGCGTGCGTGTCACGTGTGACTGCATGAGAGTCACGTGTGTTTGGGTGTGGGTCAAGTGTGTGTCACGTGTGTATGAATGTGAGTCACGTGTGTTTGGGTGTGGGTCACTTGTGTGTCACGTGTGCATGCGTGGGTCACGTGTGCATGAATGTGAGTCACGTGTGTTTGGGTGTGGGTCACGTGTATCACGTGTGTATTTCTGGGTCACGTGTACATGAATGTGAGTCACGTGTGTTTGGGTGTCGGTCACGTGTGTCACGTGTATATGCGTGGGTCACATGTGCATGAATGTGATTCACGTGTGTTTGGGCGTGCGTCATGCGGGTTTGCATGTGGGTCACGTGAGTGTGCGTGCGGGTCACGTGTGTGTCACGTGTGTATGCGTGGGTCACGTGTGCATGAATGTGAGTCACGTGTGTTTGGGTGTGCGTCACGTGTATTTGGGTGTGGGTCACGTGTGTTTGGGTGTGGGTCACGTGTGTTTGGGTGTGGGTCACGTGTGTTTCACGTGTGAATGAATGTGAGTCACGTGTGTATGCGTGTGGGTCGCGTGTGTGTGCGTTTGGGTCACGTGTGTATGAATGTGAGTCAATTGTATTTGGGTGTGGGTCAAGTGTGTGTCACGTGTGTGTGCGTTCGGGTCACGTGGTTATGAATGTGAGTCACGTGTATTTGGGTGTGGGGCAAGTGTGTGTCACGTGTGTGTCAAGTGTGTATGGGTGTGTCGCTTCTGTATGTGTGTATGTCACGTGTGTATATTTGTGTGTGTATGTGTGTGTGTCACGTGTGTACGCGTGTGTGTCACGTGTGAATGTATGTGTGTCACGTGTGTGTGTGTGTGTGTGTCACGTGTATGTTGTTGTTGGATCAATATAATATAATTAAAACAATTATCAAAACCATTTTGGCTTGTGTCATTTCTGCATAGACGTGTCCATTTCAAAGATAACGATTAATGATAGATACATTTTCATGTACTTTGTTTATGAATATGAAAACTACACACTTTCATGTACAGACGCCAGCACATCAAGCTACCCGAAACTGTCAGATTTTCCCAATCAACTTTGAACCTTATGCTTTAGCGATAAAGTTGAAAATCTATTAAAGAAATCTGACAGATTGTAGTAGCTTGATGTGCTGGCGTCTGTACTTAGGATGTACTAAGTTTCCACAATTGATTTTGCACGAGCTCTAACGATTGTCATAAGAATCATCAAATTAGCGGGACCAATGTTGAATTTGGCACTTACAATTGTATAGAAAATTGAGTATTTGTAGTACTGTACATATGTAGTACTAATCTTTGAGTGTGGATTAGCCGCCTCTGAGTAGCGATTCCAGAAAGCCCCGCCACTTTGACGTCAAAGTCCAGAAAATTAATTTCAGTGTAAAAAAGCGTGGGGTGCTCGATATTGATTGTTGTAAATATATAATTAGTAGTTATTTGTAAACGTAGAGTTAGTATAGAAATATGATAAAAAGCACCTCACGCTTTTTTACAATGAAATTAATTTTCTTTTCATAACTTTATTTATATTATAGAATTTTAAATTAAAAGTTATTTTATGATTTTTAGTTCGATTTGCTATTAAAGCGTGTTTTTTTTTAAACTATATTTTATTCTTATTTTGTTGGAACTTGTAACTACTTGATGGATTCTACCAATAAATGGAGAATTTCTTCAGAAAGGTTGAAAGTGTATCAAAATTTTCACCCGTGCATAGACGAGTCGGGTCGCTAGTGTTTAAATAACGCACAATTTCAACCAACCTCGTTTAACACAATCCTTCTCATTAGCAGATCCTTGTGGAAAGCAGTCAAACTTCATATTCTCCTCGACTTTAGAGCACATATCCTGCTGAACTTCCACCGTCCGCTCAGCGTACGCATTCTTCTTGTTCAGTTCTGTCTTCTTCCGCTCTGTAGCGTTACTCTTGTTCTTTGTACTCAAGTTGTTGTGGTCGTGGTAGCGGTATTCTGGGGCTTGCTGGATTGGGAACTAGAAAATAACAAAAACATTGTAAATATAAGAGAACTGAAAACTCTGTTTTCAGGAATCCTTAAAAATGGCACAGGACCGCAATATTTGGCACCAAGCAGTAACGACTTATGACTGCCTAGTATAAAAAAACCGGCCAAGCGCGAGTCGGATTCACGCACGAAGAGTTCCGTACCTATAAAAACGGCAAAAAAATCATGTCTGTTGTATGGGAGCCCCCTTAAATATTTTTTTTATTCTATTTTTCAGTATTTATTGTTGTTATAGCGGCAACAGAAATACATCATCTGTGAAAATTTCAACTGTCTAACTATCACGGTTCATGAGATACAGCCTGGTGACAGACGGACGGATGGACGGACGGACAGCGGAGCGGGAGTAATAAAACAGAAGAAAAGAGCTAATCATATTTTTTTAGTCTTTAAATAATTTAGCACTGTTTACAGAAAGTACCTTTTACCTTTTCATATGGCATTGGAGATAGTGGCTTCTTGATGGCGTCAGGATGAGTTCGTTCCCATAGTTTCCTGGAATGTGAAATCACTGTCCATAAAACTTTCTCATGAAATTTACGAACACAGGTCATTTAATAAACAACGTTTAGAGTTCTTTGAGATACTTTTTATTGCAGAAAGATCTGTCTCATCCTGTTAAGTCGCCATACATCCAACAAATAAGAAAATCTGTAATGTTATTCCCCCACGTGCCACCGCACAGCGCCTCCTAAGGCCCACCAGGCGCACACACTAGCCACGCCCAACATGTGTTACCAAGCGCGCAAGTGTTACCAAGCGCGCTGGAATATGTTGCGACACTCATAAAAGCTCTAGAATCTACCTGTAATGCTCCTCGCCCCAAGTTCCGCCGACAGCGCCCCCTACGGCCCACCAGGCGCCCACACACAGCGCACAGACCAACGCCACGCCCAACATGCCCGACCCTAGCCCGGGCAAGTGCTCCCATGCGCGCTGGAATATGTTGCGCCGCTCCGAAAAGCGCTGGTATCTGGAAAAAACGAAAAGGTACTTTGAATCTCTGAATGATATGTACCGACGCCAGCACATCAAGCTACCCGTAACTGTAAAATTTTCTCAATCATCTTTGAACCTAAAGCCTTGGCGATAAAGTTGAATATCTATTAAAGAAATTTGACAGATTTATGTGCTGGCTGTCTGTACAACAAAGCTGTTCTATGTATTTGCTTGGTACTAGTGGAGTGTAATACTGATTTCTCCATCATTTAGTAGAGATTTTCGTGAGGAAAGTTTATTCGTATAATACATTCACAGGTGATGGCATTCTTATTAAATAACATCTGAGCTAGTACAGAGGCAGTTCTATGATTGTCACTAATTTAGCTTTGACTAGATTTGGAGCCAACTGCCCTCTACAATGCATTGTCAGTGTGGACGAAGTGAAGGCATTATTCTGTTTAAATTTAAATAAGTAGTTTATTTTAGAACGTAAACGTTTGTGTAAAGAACTATAATAAAACGACTCAGTCGGTAGACACAAATTTGACAGGCGATACGGTAGGTAGGTACTTAGTGTTTTTTTTTTTTTTTTAAGTATGTGGCTTGCCCTAAGTTTAACCCCTCGGCACGTCACTGGGTCTTCCCTCTACCCATAAAAATTTGAATGATTTATTAATTAGAATTTAGGCTATTCACAATTTACTCACAATAAATTCAGTCCAGAGATAAACCTCGCCATTTTTCTCATTTTCTCAATAGTAAGTAGGTACAGCACCCTAATTGCGTAACACACTATTACTCTCAATTTGAATAATTTTGAAGCATATTGCTAATCCATCGCTCCATATTTTAGAAAAATGTGTCTGCTCAACAACGTAAATAACGCAATGAATGTTGTTGAACTGTCAAAATTAAACCCATTGCTACTGATAGTGTGTTACGCAATTAGCCTGCTGGTAATAAGTTCTTACGTGTATTTATATCCCACTAAACAGTTAACAACAAACAATAATAAAAATTTAACTTAGACCATTGTCCAAGTTAATTCTTCAGTAGTCGTCATGATAAATTTCAATACACATATTTATCGACACACGAATGCAAAACTACATGCATAACCTGATAAAGTATGGACACTACAGAAAAAGAATTTATTTCAAAATCTAAGCTAATGCCAAACAAAATTTGTGAAAACAAGATATTATCGCAAAACACTGTCCTACTTTGTAAAGGGTTTTTCAATTGGCGCGGGTAGATTTTGGCGGCTCATAGCGGCCATTTGGTTTTGATTATATCTATCAAATCTTTTTTTTTATTATTCAGTTACTTATGCCAAATCACCATGCCAAGTTACACGATTGAACAGCACGTTCAAATGATAAAACTTTATTATCAAAATGAGTGTTCGTTAGTGCAAACGTTGCACGCATTGCGCCCATTTTACGGTAGACGCGGTGGCCCTTCACAGTGGACTCTTCAACGTTTTGTGGCCAAATTTGAGACGACCATTTCGGTAAACAATCAGCCAACACCCGTACGTTCAAGGAACGCAAGATCGGATCGCAAGACGTGAGAAAATCGTCGCAGTTCGTGAAAGTGTACAGCAGAACCCGAGGCAGTCGATTCCTCGCCGTGCGCAAGAACTCTGCCTTTCGCAGACTTCAACTTGGAGAATTTTGCGTCGGGACTTAGGCCTACACCCGTACAAGATCCAACTGACCCAGGAGGTCAAAGTTCATGACCATAGACAACGCCGTTTGTTCGCTGACTGGGCTTCGAATCGTTTGGAAGAGGACCCCAATTTTAGCCGAAAAATCATCTTTAGCGACGAGGCGCATTTTTGGATGAATGGCTGTGTTTACAAGCAGAATTGCCATATATGGGATGACACCAACCCATGCGAGGTTCACCAGGTGATAATGCATCCTCAAAAAGTTACCGTTTGGTGTGGATTTTGGCACGGCGGCGTCATTGGTCCGTACTTTTTCGAAAACGACACTGGTGTGGCGGTCACCGTCAACGGCGAGCGCTACAGAACGATGATAACCAATTTATTATGGCCCAAATTGAGCCATATGGACCTAGACGACATGTGGTTCCAGCAGAACGGCGCTACGTGCCACACAGCGGACGCCACGATTGGCATTCTGCATGAGTGGTTTGAGGGTAAGGTTATCATTCGCAGGGGTGATGTGAATTGGCCACCAAGGTCATGCGATTTGACCCCGCTAGACTTTTTCTTGTGGGGGTTCTTGAAGTCGCAGGTCTATGCAAACAAACCACAATCGACCGATGCCCTAAAGGTGAACATAACACAGGACATCGCTCAAATTCAGCCGGATATATGCAGAAGAGTAATTGAAAATTGGACCATTCGGATCCGTGCCACTGTAAGAAGCCGAGGCGGGTATTTGAACGTTGTCATATTCCACACTTAATAGCACATGTGGGCCTTTCAAATAAAAAAAGAATTTTGTTAATACCTCACACACAGCTTGTTTTATTTCATTTCAACATCTACCCGCCCTTATTGAAAAACCCTATATATCTTCGTACAAAATGGGCCCTCAATTCGCTTACACGTAAAAGTGTACTAAGCAAATAAAATTAATTCATTAACTTACAGCTACTGTTTGAAATAATACATGCTACTAATTAAATTGTGAAAATTTGTGAAAGCAAGAACAGGTCAACACATTTTGTTGTTTGAAAGTTATGACTTTGATAAAATTCGGGCCCTCAGTCCTCCATTTCTTTTGTTTTTGTTTTATTACGCTTATCGTATGAAAGATAACACGAATACAAAATTGTCTCTTTTTGTGAAAAAATTGTGCATCAAATTCGATACAAGAAAGAAATTAAATGACCCTTTATTGTATAAGAAAATCGAGTTTTATTTTTATTCTCTGAATTAGGAAATAGAGTGACCACAATTTATTTTAGATTGCAGTAAAGATTAGTAAATTTAGTGTCATAGGTTTTAATAAACTTTCTTCGATTTTCCGCTTATTATCGTCATAGCATTTGAAATTACTATGACCAATACTATCAGCGAAAGGTGGAGGAACGAATTCAATTGCTCCGATAAGTTTGTACACCTTTGATTTTATTCTCAGTGTGTGCGGTATATCCTAAAATGAGGGTAAAAAAAAATTATTGTCACCCTACCCACATACACAATTAAAAACTAGTAGATTTCGGTATCTATTAAGATTTGTAGTTTTATCACAATTCTTATTTGTTAATGACACCAATTTGTTGCACAATTTTTTTCACAAAAGGAGACAATTTTGAATTTGTATTATCTTTCATACGATATGCGTAATAAAATGAAAGCAAAAGAAATGGAGGACTTAGCGCCCGAATTTTATCATGGTCATAACTTTCAAACAACAACCACTTCTTGTTGACCTGTTCTTGCTTTCACAAATTTTCACAATTTATTTAGTAGCATATAGGATTTCAAACAGTAGCTGTAAGTTAATGATTTCATTTTATTTGCGTAGTAAACTTTTACATGTATGAGAATTGAGGGCCCATTTTGTACGAAAATATACAAAGTAGGACAGTGTTTTGCGATAGTATCTTGTTTCTATAAATTTTGTTTGGCATCAGCTTAGATTTTGAAATAAAGACTTTCTGTAGTGTCCATAGTTTATCAGGTTAAGGCGGGCCCTCAATGTGAGAACTGAGGGCCCAACTTTACAGTCCATAACTCGGTTATTTGACTTTCACAAAATCTGATTCCAACTTTCACAATTCTTTCGGAATGTTCACTAAATCCTAAGCACATTTTCAAAGAGTTTTAACAAAGTGGCCCTCACACCACACGCACATTATTTTTATATCGGCAAATAAATTACGAGTTATGCCTACCTAATAAACAGTGATAGAAATAGAAAAAATACAAATTACAAAGTATATCCGTTTTAGAGTAACATACTCACTTTTCCATGATTTACACGTCACAATCACACAAAAGGTCTCTAACACAAGTGTCGAGCATTAGTTACAATAAACTAGAGAATGGCGCCAATTCCCGTGTTCACGAAATAAACTAAATTTAAGTGCAGTGCATCTTTTTCTCTCTATTATATTAAGAAAAGGACAGAAGATAAATATTAGTTTTGATATTAGACAATTCATTCTACAGTCAAAGTTCATGTTTAGGTACTGAGCTAATTGAATGGATGATTAGTCATAAACAATGAGTGAAGTTATTGTTGTTTCACTTTGAACCTTGTAACGATCTACAGACGCCAGCACATCAAGCTACCCGAAACTGACAGATTTTCCCAATCAACTTTGAACCTTATGCTTTAAGAATAAAGTTGAAAATCTATTAAAGAAATCTGACAGATTGTAGTAGCTGTGCTGGCGTCTGTACCTAGTATTAATTTATTTGAATGTGAGTAATCTTTTAATGTAGTAAACTTATATTTTTTTTTAAATTAGGACTTTATACAGGATGAAACTGTAAAATACTATAGGAGTCGCTCCATGTAAAATACTGGTATTCAGCTGCATCCGGTTAGACTGGAAGCCGACCCCAACATAGTTGGGAAAAGGCTAGGCAGATGATGATGATGATACAGGATGAAACTGAATAGGTGCGAAAAAGTACCCAAACAATTTATTTTTGATAAAAAATACAAGATCCAACTTCACGAGGATCGCCGATGCGAGAGGTTGCGCCCTGCAAAGCTGAGAATCTTCACGGATGGATCCAAAACAGGTAGTGGCACAGGTGCTGGAATCTTCTCGGAGGACTTCATCATACATATAGCCACACCCACATCATTGGGGGTCAACAACACAGTGTTCCTGGCCGAATGCATGGGTAGCTTTCTGGCCGCTTCAGCCGTCATGGCCAGAGCGTTAAGGATCACTCAATCCGCATACTCTCAGACAGCGTGGCTGTTGTGCAAGCGCTGAACAGTTATACAGTCGACTCTGGTGCCGTATTATGACGGCTTAATGCCATCATGATTCCAGTGTAAGAGAGAGAAGGAGCTATACATAACCGATAGCAACATCCCCTTTTCGCACTGGAACCATGATGGCTAATACTTCATAAAACGGCCCCTGGGCTAATATACGAGCGCCACCAGCGCCTCAACCAGGTGGGTAACCTCAATAAAATAACCATTCAATGAATCACAGGAAACAGCGGTTCGCTAGACAACGATGCAGCCGACGAGCTTCCCAGAAGGAGGTCGAGCATGGCAGCAGTGGGACCTGAGCTCATCGTGCCACTCCCCTTCGGGTATTTACGCACTCTGGTAAGGAAACGCACCAGAGACCAACATGACAAAGGAGTCTGCCGAGTTAGCGTAGGAAAATGCCCCTTAACGCACAAGCGCCACCTCGCGGTGAAGTAAACTAGGGGGTATACTGACTCGAATGCAAAAATAACCATTGTTCTAAGTAGATGGGAACATTGTCAAAATAGCCACCAAAGTTACATTGAAGTCTATGGGAAAAACAGTTTTTCGGTCCTCGGCCATTTATACACCTAACAATCCGACATTCGATAACGTGAGAAAGTAGATCTAAATAAGCCCTATCAAATGGTGTATTGCAATCTTTGGGGAAATTTCACTTCACTTGTCACTTCAGACTGAGCTAAGCTGGGCTCAGCCCGTATAGACTACTTTGTTTGTTGATATCATTCATACATTTCTCAACGCTCCCTATCGCACTCGTTGTTACCTCCTGCACTTCACCCCCTTCTTCCCTTACTGAGTTCAGAGGGGAAAAATGAAATAATTTCCACTGGGACCTGGGAAGGCTCGAACACAACCTCTGTGTTCATGTTGAGGGGCAGTTTCCGGCAGACTCCTTTGGACGCACCAAGGAGAGTGCAGGCAGGCTAAGGAAGCACTTCCCGCAATGGGTGCCCGCCTCACGAAACAAGTTCTCCGTCTAACTAAACAACAGCTGCGTACAGTTACTGCAGCTTTAATTGGCCACGGGTCATTTAATAAATACTTCTTTGTCATAGGAGTAACAGACAGTCCGCTGTACAGGGCCTGAATGGAGGATGACGAGACAGCGGCACATGTGCTTCTAAGCTGCCCGGTGGTCGCTACGTCCAGGGCAAAGTACTTCGGTAACCCAGGTACCCTACGTGAGACGGTCAGTAACATCAAGGCGTTGCTGGCCTTCCTTTAGGAGCTGGAGTGGATCGAATAATCCAACTTGCTTCATGTTGTGAACTCAGCGATGAATGGATTGCTAATCAGGCGCGCGCTAAAACTGATACTATAATTGAAAAAAAAAAAAAAAAACGACGATAATTCGTGTCAACTTGAAGGCAATAACTTAGTTTGCACTATCTAAGGCGATAATGAAACGATTTATTTTTAAGAATTTAGATTTGGGAAATGACAATTTATAATGATTATGTAACAGTTACTGCACCTCCTACTTCGATTTGTCACTAGTTTTCAAAAATATTCTCTGTCTCACATATAAGATGGCAAATGTTTAAGCAAGTGTGTTTTGGGGTCAATGAACCTGTTGGTATAGATGGATTATCTCCTTGTGTGATAAGCAAGCTTATTATCCATCCACAGGTTGTCTTTAAAAGATTGATCTTAGCAATAAGACCGCCCATTGTGTCACCCTTTGTAAAATTTCTATTAATATTAATTAGGTCTTTACCTATGAAATTGCCGTTCTGCAGTACTGGCCATTTCAAATCAAAATAATTTTTTTTTGGCTATGAATTCTAATTTCAAATTAATTTGATTTTAAAAACATGGAATTTTGTTTCCAAAAGTAGTCATTTCTTTATTGATTAGTGTTACATTTTCATCGCATTTCAATCTTTTTCGTCATCATGGATACGTTAAAAATTCGAGTAATTATGGAATATGAGTACCGTCGTGGCAGCAACGCGGCACAAGCGGCACGCAACATCAACGACGTTTACGGAGCTAACACTACAAACCAACGCACCACGTGTTATTGGTTTGCTCGCTTCCGTTCTGGAAATTTCGACCTGAAAAATGAACCTCGCGGTCGTCCGAAGACTTTGGTCTGAGATGAAAAATGGATTCTGTTTGATAACCGCAAGCGCTCAGCAAGTTGGTTGGATCCTGGTTCAGCACCTAAACAATGCCCCAAACGAAAACTTACCCCTAGAAAAGTGATGGTCACTGTTTGGTGGTCTAGCGCCGGTGTGATTCATCACAGCTTCTTACCAAACGGGGTGAGCATTAACTGCAGATGTGTACTGTGAAGAACTGAATACAATGATGGAGAAGCTAGCACATCTCCAACCAGCATTGGTCAATCACTCGTCTCCGCTGCTCCTGCACGACAACGCGCGACCTCATACTGCACAGCAGACGGTCTCCAAGTTGCAAGAACTGGGGTTGGAAGCTCTCCGTCATCCGCCCTACTCACCAGACCTTGCGCCTACAGACTACTACTTTTTCCAGAATTTGGATAACTTCTTGGCGTGAAAAAAATTCAATACCCAAGAGGCAGTACAAAATGCCTTTGAAGAATTTTTTGCCTCCCGTCCAGTTGATTTCTTTAAGAAGGGCATCAATAAACTGCCACTGCGTTGGCAAAGATGCATTGATTGCATGGGTGATTACTTCGATTAATACAAATAAAAAATACATGAAAAAAATTCGTTTAAATTTTTTCATACAAAACGGCAATTTCATAGGTAAAGACCTATTATTTGTCTGTAATTTATGTGGTGTACATAATAAACAGTATTCTATTCTATTCTATTAAGTTCACTAACAAAAGAAAAAGTAATTGTCTCATTTGTCACTAAAACTCACATAGATCAGTAAAAAATTAGTAATTGTTTGGAAAGTGTTCAGAGGTCTTGGAAAAATACTGAAAAAAATCTCATGCAAGCTGGTCTTCACCAGTCAGACCGTCACATACGTGAAGTTTTGGAATAATTTGCTAGTTGCAAGATTGTGATTACTATGTGCAGAGGCGCCTGGATTAAAAAATGCAGCCATCCCTCCTCCGGGTACGCCGGTTGTGTCTGCAAAAGTTGTTTACATTTTGCTCAGAATTTTGTACAGTCTAAACTCACAATCACTTTAACTCATTTGGAAGGTGATATCAAAAATAGCAAAATTGGAGCTATAGAGATAATAATACAGGCATCATTTTAAGATTTTAAGATAGCTATACTCATGACTGCGGGGCATTGTGACCCATAGTTGTTAGTAATTTATGGCTTTTAATTATGACCTATGTCTTAGAGGTGGTTAGATTAAGCTGTTGAATACACAGATTCTACCGTACGCGAATTGTGTGCTTGGAGGTGGAGTTGCAGACACCACCCCAATATACAATACACAGGTACAATGCTGAAAAAGAAAACATTGTAATAGTTTTTTTAAATTACTTACCTATGCTCTCTGGAACCAGATTCGCCTTCATTCCTCGGCTTAGGTATGACACCACTAAACAGTGGGGCCTTACCCCCCTTACCATTATTATACCTCCCGAAAGGAGCGAACGAATTCGACAATTTTCTCTTAAAAGTAACACCCTTGGGTCCATTTAGTGAAGTCTCCGTTTGTCTATCACCACTTCTTGAACTCTCGCCTTCAGTTTCAGCTAATTTAGAATTCTTATCACCTTCGAAACAAAGGCGATAATTTATGTTGTCATTTAAAGTCAATAAATCCGTTTTGGAACCAGGAGACTTGTCACAAAAGTCTTCAAACGACACAATCTCGTAATCCTCGTCATCTTCATGTAATAATTCGGGGGATTTATAAGGGATCTTTGGCATTTTTCTTTCTTCAAATTAGACGCACAGAATCCATGAATCTAATTTTAGAACCTAAGTAAATAAAAGCACAATTTAACTTTCTTAATATGGCTAGAGGACTTATATTTCACTTATATTTTTATTATAGAGGTTTAAATTACTATAACAAAGGCGCTATAAATCAAAATTTTATCAAAATTCGTTCTCTCCGTTTGTTGTTGTTGGTATTTTTTAAAGTCATAGTCTAGATGTCAGGCTAAAGTCATAACCCATTCAGCCTAGTTTTTAGTTCATTCAATTTTGAATGAAAAACGTCTGTGGAAATAAAATTAATATAATAAAATGAAAAGAGATTTATAATATTATGATTATCAACAAAAATTTAGTGCCTCGAGTGTTCAGGGTTCATTAACTTATACACCGATTAAAGTAAAACCATAGAACTTAAAAACAATAAAATATACCCTTTTGCAGATACATTAATTATTAACACTTTGAAAGCTGAGGGTATTCAAAGAACAGTCTTAATAACTTACGACATGCTAAAATTAGGCCAGATGCGTGGATAACATGGTGGACTGTTTATATCTAAAAGTTTCATTTTAATTTAATAGTTTTAAATTAGTAACGAATGCAATAAATTAATAGCAATGGATTGGAGAAACGCAAAGATTCTACTTGCATCTACAGCGACAATGGTTGTCGCAACACAAATAGTGAAAAAAGCTTATAAATATTTCTTCGGTTCAAGCAAGACTTCTCAACACGAGTGTCCCACTGACGACACATGTAACGAAGTTTTAAGTATTAAAAATCGTGAAATAAACGATGTAATACTATTCTCAGACGACGTAGTCCGACATACAATAAGAGTACCGCCTAACAAGGACATTGCTATTTGTGAAAGTAGAGAGCTGAACTGCTTCAAATTAATTAAGTACATAAAATCAGCACGTGAAACCCTGGATGTGTGTATGTATTTGATAACAAGCAGTGAAATAGCAGAACAAATTATACGGCTGGGTCAGAGACATGTTTTAGTAAGAATTGTTGTTGACAGTGATATGGCGTTCACACCACCATCGCAAATTAAAAAGTTACAAGAATATAGTGAGTACTTGTAATTCCATTTTAAGGTTGTGTGTGCAGTAAAGTTAAATCCAATCTTGCTTTTATTATAGTTGCTTTATGTAACTTATTTTTTTATATTTTTCAGGTTTCATCCAAGTGCAGACAAACAAGAAAACAATTTTGATGCACCATAAGTTTTGTATAATTGACGGGGCAAAGGCCATTAAACGAAAGAATTTATTAAAAGCACATGCGGAAAAGTTGAACATTCATGCACAGTTTACCAAAACTGTGAATCTAGCAAAACCAAAGAACAAGCTAATTAAAGGTTTCGTTATGTCTGGTTCACTGAACTGGTCTACCCAAGCTATGGTTTCAAATCATGAAAGTGTTATAGTTACATCTCATCAGAATATAGTCGGGAAGTTCGAAAAGGAATTTGAAAGTTTATGGGTGGAAAATGAACCGGTAATTTTTCAGCTTATTTATTCACTGTCTTGTAAGAGCTGAACAGATTTTTTTAATTCTAAAAATATTTTTTACTTTTTGCAGGCATTAATAATGACGTCATGATGATCAAAATAATTTACACTGCACAACTAGAACATTATTACGGTAAGTACGGAAATTATTATTTTCGTAGGCTTTCATCACAGAAACTTTAATTTTACAGGGAATTTCCCCCAATACCATTCACTCAGTTTGTTCATTTTCAAAATCTGAGAGCGTAATAACAACTATTATAATTTTTTACTCAAACTTTATGTAAAAAGTTATCGATACCACGATTTATATAGTAATTTTAAAACTATAAAATAAAATTAATCTTATTAATTCCATTTTTGGAAGGGTCCTCTATGGATCTTTATTCGTTTTCATTTCCCGTTCCTCACAGATGACAGGAGACGAACCATAGACAAGTCCATGTGCACTTCAATTTCGATCGATCATATGTTTTCTTTGTGTAGTTTTTTCAGCCGCTGTAATTCGAATTGGTTATAAAGTTCACGTGTTAAATTGGCTGTAAACCCTCGATAATCGGCTCGTTGTGCTATGTTGACGCTCATTAGGCTTATCTAGTGGTAATATATAAAATTTTGAGACAAAATATCGTGGTGCATAATAGGTGCATTTCTATGTGCACGTGCTTGCATTTTTCAGGCTAATTGTAAAGTTTCAGTTTAAAAGTGTGCTGCAAGGTGACCTTACATTCATGAGAGCTGTCTTATTTACACAACCGCCCCCGCCCGAGCCCAGTTTTTCGGTCTATCCTTTAGAAAATGTGTGTTCAACAGTGTTAAAATAAGTTTGGAATCATAGGTTGGAAAATACTTTGGTTCTTTAATTACGAACCAGTGTCATCATGATTCCGACATCCTGGATTAGTATTCCGTTGGATGAAGTGTCTGTGGTACGTATTACAAAATAATATGGTTATTTTAATTACTAAAATTGAGAAAAAAACAAGTTGCATTTGAAGGACATTCTAGAAAGGTCATAATGTTTTTACTTTTTTTCTAATCATGTTCCATCTGTAGTTATCATAACACTACAATACCATAAAGGCCCTAAAATGTAGTATGAGTAGAAGTAAAATGGGTAAATAAATTTAATAAACATTCATTTTAATATTTATTTTTATTAGTGTTCTATGCCACCAAAACAGATTTGTAAGTTTAAATCTGAGTCCTCTAATGTAGTAATATCTATCACAAGTAAAATAACTTTCTAGCCATGTGCAACTGCCACATAGGCAACCTTTTCATTGTCAACTTATAAATGCATTAATCAAATTCAATCACATGTTTAGAGGAAGATTACTTTTCCTGTCTTTTATGAAATCTTATTTCATATATTAATCGTAGTTCCTTAAATAGTGAGTAGAAATTTACAAAATAACACTCAAAGAAGCATCTTATTATTATTTTTATTATTCAGAAAAAGTGCATTATGTAACAAAACATTTCAATTCAAAATTTACTAACCTATTATCTTTACACCTAAATATGTCCTGATATTTAAGAATAGAAACTTGGGGCTTGTGGCTAAGTAATAAAATAACAGCCGCATGGGTCAGTCAATCAGGTTTAGCTACGTTTGCCGCGGTTTGTCAGTGGATGGGTGACCATCTTCATATACCAAGAACCCTCCGTGCCTCAGAGAGCATGTTAAGCTGTTGGTCTGGGATGTCATTAGTGGATCTTTGACAGTTTTTATGGGTTGTCAGTGGCCCAAGTCTGACAACCAGTCTCACCAAGGGGTATAGTATTACCCAGTAACTGGGTTGTGGAGGTGAGATAGGCAGTTGCTCTATGTAAAATACGGGCATTTATATTATATTTAAGAATAGAAACTGTACAAGTCAAGTCACACACACATTACAGGTAAACAGCAACTTGATTCTTAAATTGTAGGCTACTTAACCAGGTATAAATAAGTGTGAAATAAGCTTACTAATTCAGTTATACATACATTTTACTAACTTATTATTTATTACTCAGACTACGTCCACAATGGCTTTAAGTAACTAGGTTGGCTTACAATTTCTAAGATGATGGCCATGTTACATCAGACCGATGTGCAATGAAGTCATCAGTCAGCTGCAGTCCATTGTTCATAAAGTGTTCATTACATTTCCATTAATATATCTTCACATGATAAAGAATATTAATGCTGCTAGAAAGTTAGCATTTGACCTAATATATTCTTTTATTATGCGTCCAGGACTAAAATCTTTGGCTTTAATGATATAAAGTTTATATCATTAAAGCCAAAGATTTTAGTTCACTCAAAATATCTGTTACCATAAATATTAAATGTTTTTTTCTTTTCGTTTCAGATAAATACACCAAAAATGAAATACCACATGTGCCAGTGTAAAAAATGTGCTAAAAGTAATTTTATAGTGAACAACTGTACCAAAAATTGTGCAAACGACCAATATATAACGTGAAAAATAATATTTTGATTGAAATGTGTGTCAACAAATTTTCGAATTGTGATTTAAAGTGCACATTGGATGCAGTGTTCTTCACTAGATGGCGCCGTTCGGATTGTTGCTTAGCAAGTGAGATACTTGTTCGGCTACTTCACGCTAGATGGCGTTTCTGGTAAGTTTTTAATGTCATTGTGTATTACTGATTTAACCGCTAGATGTCTTTTGTACATCAGCGCCATCTAGTGGCGAGTAGCGAAAACCAATTTAGTTTCATAAAAATGTAGATGGCCTTACTGGGATCAAACGAATTAATCAAGTTTCAACTATTTTCTTATGAATGCTAAAAGTTACTAGTAACAAAAAGGTAATTGTTATTAGAGCTGAAATAATAAAACAAATTAAAAAAAAAAAGCAAAATATGTGTGAATGCCTATCTTCCGAACTACTGAGTTTTTGCAAGGAACTTTATAATCTACAATAAGTACTTGATACTTGATATACTTAAACAGTACGATGATATTAAAAAAATGCGATTAATCATTGCTTAATGCCATATTCCATGTCGACCATGGCGTAAAGAGTTCCGAATTAAAATTATTCAAGTCCAAAAAACCTATCAAAGTATCAACACCATCAAACAATGCGCCACTCAAATAAATCTTCTCAAACATGCCAGGCATCCATTATTTAGAGAAGCATCACATTTTGACGTCCGTTAATCTGGCTTAAACACTTTCAACGGTCAAGGACGGTCTAGCTTCGTAGCCGTGTGAAATGTTGTGAAATAACAGGTTATGCAATTCGAATAGGAAATTTGAATAAACCAGCCTTGAACCTCACGTAGACCAAAACTACTTTGAATTCGGTTTTCGGAAAAGTATTTGAATGCCTCCGTCTGCCATTGAGGGCTTGAGACACAACGCATCGCTGTTTGGTATTCCTTTCTTATGTCAATTTGAATATATTTCTCGGCATCACAACCACCGTTGGCATAGTAACCAACAGTAGGTACTTCAGGATCTATTTCTTCTCGCTCATCAGTAATTTTACATGTATTATTCAAATATTAAATTAATTACAGATATAATTTTGATACTTGACCACTAATGGCGCAATTACACTTGGTCGCTCTCCCGAATTCGATTGCCTGTGAAATTCGGGCAAACGACAAGTGTAAATGTACGGGGTCGAGTACGCCCGTCTTCGGACAGTCTAGTACAGCATCATGTTCCAGTGCAATGACCACTGTAGTTAATGTATCGGGTGTCCGAATTCGAGTAGTGTTTCGAGCACCCGAATACGGGCTAACGACTAAGTATAATTGCGCCTTAAGGATGTGTTTTACGATTGGTTTTTTTATTATCAATTTATCATAAATAAGGACGATTTGTGTCGCTAATTTTAGATTCATGATAAGTAATTCGTTTCTAATAAATTTAATACTTATCCTAATGATTAAATAATTAAGATCTATTAAGTTCAAAGGATTAGTCCTTTAGTCCTTTTAAGGATTAGTCCGTTTCTTTCGAATTTAACATGCTTGGATGTATTAGGTAATACGGGCTGGTGTCCGCAACTCCACGTCAATGCGCGTATTTTCCGTACGGCCCCAAGGTTGTTATTAGCTTTAGATAATTAAGAATCCTTTTATTACGGTTATTAGGCACATATACGTCTCCTTAATGGTTTGTATGAATTCATAACTTGTGAAATGTGGTTATACCAATATAGGATATAGGTGTGATTTTTCGATGATTCAATGGTTATTGAATTGACAGTTAAAATATCTATACATCTTCTACGCATAGAAATAAATAAAATTGAAGTACTTTTTAAAATGTCAAAATAATAACTTTTTACTAAATGCATATGAAAGTATGTAAGGTAAAGTCACTAATGCTCGACACTTTAATGAAAAAACTATGTTCATATGAAAATAACAAAACAATCACAGCTTTTTTATATGAATGCAGTGTATCTTAGAAAATTATCTTAAGTAATAAAATTTCCAATAATCAACATACTTTTAATTATTATGAATTATTTTTTTTATATTGTCTTAAATACTAATAGATAACATCACAAAAAAAGAAAATCACCTTAAGTAGACAGTCAAATGCACTAATAGTTGACATAATATTTAATTAATGCGGTTGGAGTTTTAAGGGCATCAGTGTGCTTGATATACTTAATTAACTTAGATAATAATTACTTATCCATCAACCTCTAAGGCACTATCAAATTTGTACTTAATTCTATCACCAGTTATAATCTAAATATTTAGTACATCAAGGACTTTAATTATTTGAGATTCAGTTATAGCACTGATATCCCTATCATTTTCTTTGAATACTGTTTTAGACTCATCACATGCTACCATTGCCATAACTTCAATTTCTGTTTTAGTTACTTTTTGGACAATACAAACATATTTGTAATAAGTATCTCTTTTTGCCAGGAAACTTAACGATAACCGTTGCTTAGTTCTACTCTTTTCCTCATTTCGTTCTTCTTCGTTTTCCTCATCAGTGACTTTATGTATGAAGTTAAATTTTGAGGCTGATGATGATAAGCTCTGGATGCCGTTTTAAAAAACTGCTGTGCCATCTTTTACCAGGCCTCCCATCTTTAAAAGGAGTTTCTAAATTCAAATCATCAACTATTTTTTTCACACTATCTTGTAAATTCTCTTTGCCTATTGGGAATCCTTGTTTCACCATTGCTTTAGCCCACTTTACAAGCAAAGCTTCAGTATCATCTGAGATGTAGCATGTTCTTCCCATTTGTCGTTTCATTGGTGTCTTACCCTTTACTTTATTCAGCAGAGTTACCCTAGGTACCCCAAATTTTTTTGCCGCAGTTGACGTCGGAACTCCTCGTCTGCATTCTTGAATAGCGGCTTCCATATCAGCCTCAGAGTAACGAAACATCTGTCCTCTGTGTTTTATTGGCGGCATAATTATCAGTCTGGAACAATAGAAGCAATAATTGACATCATGTATACCCCAATAATAGACACCATGTCTACCTTTAGTTAAAGTGATCCAAAATTGTTGATATCTCTACAGTAATCTTTTCATTGGGAATAGAGTTCAAAATCGTACCGAACCTAACATAAGAGTTTAATATCTTGAAACACCAATGGATGACATGCCTGTCATCTATTAGATATTCATTATTTTTGGAACTAATAGTAGACATATCATAATTTGTCAGAAAAATATTAGCAAACACAAGAAAAGCACGTTTATCACTATCCCAACTTATCATTGATATGTTGACAAATGAGTAAAAAGTATTTTTAAATATAAATATCGACTCAAAACTCACCTTCAAATTTCGGCGTCCTTAACCTAAAAAATAAGAAAACCCGGAACGCGTGCTCACTCCGTTACATGATTGACAACGACTGACGACATTTTGAAATTTCATTTAGAAACTGTTTGGAGTTTTTGAGAACAATTCATAGATGTTGCTAGGTGTCCTATGATATTGTAATAAGAGTCATTTTACTAAAATTGTTTTTAATACAAGAACATTTTTTCGTAGGTGTCATCCTTTAGGTCACTGTCTGGCATTAGTGACTTTACCTTACTTATACTGGATGTTTTTTTTACAATCTCCAAATTTTTATAGGATGTTCTACCCATGAATATGAACAACTTTGATTAAGGGACTAACTCTGAAATCACGAAAAAAATCAGCTGTCTAATACAAAAGTTCAACACCTACTTGACCAAAATGCATGAAACAGCTGATTTTATTTCTTGATTTCAGAGTTAGTCCCTTAGTGAAAGTTGTTCATATTCATGGGTAGAACACCCTGTAAAAATTTAGAGACGGTAAAAAAAATAATGCAGTATACGGTACTTATAATATACAACGTGTAACGTTAAATGCACAAAGCCTGAAAATAGTTCGATCAGAATAACGAGCAGAATTAATTGATCCACTTTTTTATATAGGTCAAATTTTTCAAAAAAACTTCATTAAAAACGTTGCCGTGTCTATTTATTAATAGGTCAAGCAAGCCAATGTCAGCGCGGCGCAGCGGCCCGGTGACGACTCCTCCCTCGATAAAGCGTCGTCGCAGACGTAAGAAACGATCAGAATTTCCAGTAAAACTAAAACAGCACATAAAACCTTTACACTTTTTTTAATGACTTATTTTCTCTCTGAAATAGGCCAATTGAATTAAAAATCAGTTGGGGTGTCTGAGGTTTTGCGCATTTAACGTTACACGTTGTTTATATATATTTTTTAATTTTTTGTCTGTTTGTTCCGGCTAAAATGGCTGCACCGATTTTGCTAGTTTCATTGCCAGATAGCTGTTGTCTTAAGGAGTAACTTAGGTTACTTTTATTTTAGTATAAAATTAGTAGGTAAAGAGACACATTATTGTTTTCCGACATAAATGCGAACGAAGTCGCGGTCAAAGCTAGTATATTTGAATAAGAACATTAAAAGTTACTTTTGCATGTCACGAATTACAAGACAAAAGAAGAATAATTGATTCTGGTTGCCCCTTTCAAAAGGTAGTTTCGTAAATTGATTCCAATTCATTGTTACAATATTATTGAACTGTTTATAATTTCTGCGTAATTCTTGGGTAATGCTTCCTTAGCAGTCATCTAGTCCGCATAAATATAGCCTTTCTATGAAAAGGATACTAATATATTCAGGCATGGTGGAAGTCAGTTTGCAGCGCGTTTCCTGTCCAGAAAGTCGTGAGGACACTGCATTCTTTAGTTTAGAATTATTTAAACTGTACGCGTCACATTTTAGCATTTACGCCGAGTTCTTAGAATGTGTTGATATGTCAGCTCATTTGATACGTATTACTTATGTAGGGACTTTGATTTCGTGTTACTTGATTATTTGATTTGCATATTATGTGTTCGCTTACGCAATTTATTTCTGGAAAACGGTGAAGGTACAATGAAGGGTTATAGGATTCGCAGCGGTGTTTAGATATTTCTAAGTCTTTTCATGTTCTTTTGCATATCGATATCAGGTATGTAGGTAAGTAATTTTAAATAGATAGATTGCCTCGTTGGTCCAGTGGTCGCAAGCGCTACTGCTGAGCATGAGGTCCTGGATTCGTTTCCCAAGTCGGGCAAAGTGCCCGATTTGTGTCCGGTTGATGTCAATAGTCTCGCCCCTTATTAGGGCCCTTTCCCACGACGAAATCCCGTTTTTTGCAGGTACGGTTTTTTTGCAAGATCCCGTTTAGTGGTGTACGTGTTTAAATATACATAATTATTCACACAAGCATCCTGTTTGCCGGATACTGCAAGCAGGATGCATGTGTGAATACATATACAGGGCTATTTGTAAAACACCAACAACCTCTTAAGAGGTCATTGTACTCATCATTATGAACAACTTTTACTATCGGACCAAATCCGAAATCGCGAAAAAAAAAACAGCTGTTCCCTACATTTATGTTCGTACGAGTCGTCTAAATGTAGGGAACAGCTGATTTTTTTTCGCGATTTCAGGTTTGGTCCCATAGTAAAAGTTGTTCATAATGATGAGATGACCTCTTAAGAGGTTGTTGGTGTTTTACAAATAACCATGTATTTAAACACGTACACTAAAACGGGATCCTGCAAAAAAACGGGATCTTACCGTTGGAAAGAGCCCTTACATGGGACATACACATAACTGGCAAAATGTGGATGTAGGTACCATCGAGGAAACTTACATCTATACACCGTAAGGGCTATTCTTGCTTGCAGCGCTCGGCCGCTACAGTAACGCTTGTTAACCCGGCGGTACTCGCTAGGTGTTTACATGCACGAATACTCGCTACCGGGTAAAAAATACCACATGATTTAAATGACATTATCTTGGAAAATAAGTTAGCTTTACAGACTTTAATGGCGTATTTAGTTTATCAATACTAATGTCTAATAAATAAAAGAAAATTGAAAGTTTGAATTATTATTTATTTCAAATTATAGCTTATCTTAAAAAAGAACGCAAAATTAAAAACAAAAATTCTTCATAGTCTTAGAAAAATCAACAAAAAATTTTTTTTCTTAGGTATCACGTAAAATTGAGATCAAAAATTATAAATCGACAGTGCTAGTGTAGTTGTACTCTGTGGTATTTTTTACCCAGTAGCGAGTGCCGCCGGGTTAACAGATGTGGTCATCGTGTGCACGGGATTTTATTTTCAAATTGGGCAGATGTAAGTTTCCTCGATGGTACATCTCTGCTTAACTCTTCAGATAATATAGACGTTATGTCATATAATTTTTATTGTTATTGAGTTTTTGCCTAAACATGCATCAAGGAGCGAATAAATAATAAAAAAATCGCTTTATTATTATTATTGTAGAAGAGAAAACGAACAACTTTACCAATGTATTGTTATGTATACCAACCAACGAATAGTATTCAATTTCAACGAGGAAATATTGCATTCTATGCGCATTTTTGTAATACTCCTCTTAAGATCCAGTCCATCAGAAATTATAATGATTTATTTCATTTACTTAAATCTCTCGCAGTAATAAAATCGTAGTAAAACAAGCCTCGAATCCCGTCCTTAACTAGGTTTAATACTTTGAATAATAAATTCTGTGTCCACTATAAATAATTCATAAATCTCACGTATATTATGAGCTGCAAAAAAGCCGTGTTATCTACCATCTTACAAGTGCCACATTTCTTCTGTACACAGACGGCTTAATTTATTGTTTTTATTTGTTCCTTTTTGGGACATTTTGACCCGTGCGTCGCTTTAAGATGTGCTCACATTGAAAGTGGTGCTGTTTTACGAGATAGCACAATAAAAAAAGCTATTGGGGATTTGTACTAGATTACGGAACTATTAGGGATTAATAAGATCAGTTTTTTAGCGTTGAAAGAATTAAATGAAACAGCCAATAATTATAAGATTTTTAATTAAAACAAACATTTTTATCAGTAAGGGCTGATTTCACCAAAGTCGGATATTTTTTATCCGTGGAATAAAATTGACTTCTGACGTTCTAATATGGAAGAACTGTCAAAAATTCAAAATGAATTCTTTGGATAAGACTTGTTCTAGGTATAAAAGTTAGTTACAATTCGCCCGAAGATGAAAACGTGTTACAGCATTATTTTTATAGTTTTCCCTGTGCAAAAACATACTCGTCCTAATTTAAACAGAAGTAGGTGCCGTAAGTGTCGTTTCTGTAGTTTCTACGACACTAAAGCCAATCAGAGTACATTCAAAAACGTTAATTTCGTAGTCTAACATTAGCGACATCAAACGAAAGTTCGATGATCTGGAAACAGTGTCGTGTTAGAAAGTCGCCTACGTCGAGTGTGGGACGAAACTTCCCTGTTTATAAAACCGTACGCTTTAAAAATAATATTCGTTTCGCTTTCTGTCGCTTAGCTACCGGTGTATTTGCGTCCTAATCCCCAGCCGTGTGACTCACGTAACGCTTAACATTTTAAATGTTTTTTTTTTTTTTTATATTTACAAACAAAGCGGAGCTGAAGGGTTAACAGCACCGGATGTTTTGTCCAGATATGGAATATAACGCTTCCAAAGGAAGTGGATAAAATAAAAGAGTGAATCGGAACTTATAATCGATATAATCGTATAGTCATACGATTTTAGTGTGGTTGTTTGACTTTCGATCACATCAATGTGGTGTTGTGTGACGATCCTCGTGACCTGTTGGCGCCACTATCTCGTATGTACAGACGCCAGCACATCAAGCTACTACAATCTGTCAGATTTCTTTAATAGATTTTCAACTTTATTGCTAAAGCATAAGGTTCAAAGTTGATTGGAAAAATCTGACAGTTTCGGGTAGCTTGATGTGCTGGCGACTGTACATTGTTGTCTTAAAGTAGTTCTTGTTACGTCTCTTATTGGAAGCAATTGAAGAGTCGGAAACGTCTGACATAGACGTCGAGTATTCTCAATAGATTTCGTTGGCGTCCGGCTGTAGATTTCCATTAAATGTCATTTCGCTGTCAAATAAGCCGAATCCTACCTATTTAATATCGAGTTAGGGAATGAGTATAATCCTCTTTCCCCTAGCCGTCTCGTAAGTTGATAGATATCTTGCCGTTATATTCCAGACAGAATTTTATTTCCATTAGTATAACTCCTAATGAAAGCTGATTTTTTTATTGCAATAACTGAATATCCGCTCATTAATTATACGCACCGCTTAGCGTAACTCTTCCAAGTTGAACAGGTCATGCGCCTGCGCTGTGATAATAACGTTGAAACATCATCAATCTTTTATACTACCCTCCTAATCAATGCGGGCGTACGTTACCTGAAGTAACACTAACAAGTAATCATTTAATGTCTGCAGGTAGGTACGTGGTTTGTTTATATGCAGTTTGATTGCCGGTTCTTTTTTTATATGATAAGCAAATAATGTACTTAAATAAACTTTTATGTAGTCTGGCTACATATTTTATGGCGTTGTTAATTATATCAAATTATTTTCTAAGCGAAGCGGCATCCTTTATGTATGCCTGGAATCCTATGGAATTTCAAAACGAGTGAGCTAAGCAATTGTAACATACAAAAATATCTAAGTACATCTACTGACTTGAAAACACTTTTGTAGATTATTTTATTACTTCATTTTGTGGAAAAAGAGGGGCTTGTGGCTTAGTTAGTAACAGCCGCACGGGTCGATCGATCAGGTTAAGCTACGCTTGCCGCGGTTGGTCCGTGCATGGGTGACCATCTTCACATACCTAGACCCCTGTGTGCCTCGGAAAGCACGTTAAGCCCGGTTGTCATTTGTCATTCGTGGATCTTTGACAGTCGTTACGGGTCGTCAGTAGCCCGAAAGTCTGACCAGTCTTACCAAGAGGTATCGTATTACACATTAACTGGGTTGTGAAGGTCAGATAGGCAGTCGCTCCATGTAAAATACTGGTATTCAGCTGCATCCGGTTAGACTGGAAGCCGACCCCAAAATAGTTGGGAAAAGGCTAGGCAGATGATGATGATGATTTTGTGGAAAATATTGGGCTTAAAATTGTGCTAGGTCAGGAATTCTAAATGTGTTCTTGAAAAATCTTGATATCACAAGTAGCAAAAACTCTTTGGATTTGATTTTACCCTGTACAAGCACACTTTTTTTTCTTAGGCCAGTCTCTTGCAGAATATCAAAACTCCTTGCCCTAAACATAATCCTTATTCATAATCGTGATATCACATGTAAGATACGTTATCATATTGTTCCTAGATGTGTTGTGAAACACAATGATTTGTTTAAGATTGTTTGGGAAAAAAAACAACCGACTTCCAAAAAAACACTACAAAGTGAAAAATAATTTTAATTTTGGAAGTCGGTGTCGTTGGTTCTGCATTTTGGTTTTTTGACACCGACTTCCGAAATTAAAATTATTTTTCACTTTGTAGTGTTTTTTTGGAAGTCGGTTGTTTTTTTTATATAAAATTTTTTATTTTTCACTTTTTAGTTATACCTACCCCAATCAAATTCATATAAACACTACTTGCTATGTAAATATCAGTGACAGGAAGCTGCATCTGCGTTTATAGGGTACAGACGTGATGTTATGTTGTGCGATTGCGTAAACAATGCATACATATGCGATAGCAGCAATCGCGGTTGTTTTACTGGTATTAATTATTATTATAATAAAAAAAATTATAACCTTTGTAGTGAGTACAGGCGTGATATTATGTTGTGTGATGGTGTAAACAATGCTTAGATATGCTATAGCAACAATCGCGGTTAATCTGCTGTTATTTATTGAAGAGTTCCCCCGATTTCTACAAGATCCCATCATCAGATATTGAAATGGTGAATGGCACCACACGGGAAGCACCAGCTTTCAAATAAAAAAAGAATCATGTAAATCGGTTCACCCAGTCGGTTATTATGAGGTAACAAACATAAAAAAAAAAATAAAAAAAATACAGTCGAATTGATAACCTCCTTTTTTTGAAGTCGGTTAACAAAATATGTTGTTTCCTTGTAGCGAACTTGTTGCCTGTGAGCTATAGCTTCTGATTTTAAAGTAGTTAGATCAGAAACCTTGAGATTGAAGAGAGTAGGAGAATCTTCTGAAGTTTCTTTTATAATAAAATCGGGAACATATAGCAATATATAGACAGAGCTCCATAAAGGGTCATCAGTGTACTTGTCCGTGTCTCGAAAGGCACGGCCGTTGGACCTGGCTGTCATTCGTAGATCTTTGACAGTCGTTACGGGAAGTCAGAAGCCTAAAATCTGACATCCAGTCTGACCAAAGTTACGCAGTAACTGGATTGTGCAGGTCAGATAGTCAGTCGCTCCATGTAAAATACTGGTATTCAGCTGCGTCCGGTTAAACTGGAAGCCGATCTCAACATAGTTAGGAAAAGGCTAGGCAGATTGGTTTTTCTTGTCTCCCCACATAAAACACACGCTTTGATCGTGTGGTATACGTAAAAGCATTACAAACTTACGAGTAACAATTACAAATCCTACAGATTATCTATTCCATAGACACGCACCGTCGCGGCGCCTCAAATTACGACTTAATACACTCCAACAACATTATAAAGACCTATAAAATCGAACAATTGCCAAACTTTTGTGTATCCATTCACAATAAACTTTATTACATCTGAACGTATATGATAATAGATTTAGTTGTTTAAATGGTTGCATATTATTCACTCGTATATATACATAATTTACGAGCAATTTGCAAAAGTGCTAGTTTACGACGCTCTTAAAGGGACATTATGTCCGGATCGTGTTTATGCTGCATAGGTCGTGTTTATGTGTTTAAGCTCTGAAGGGGACCTCGCACAGATTGTGGTTACCAGTACTGCCCATAAATTGTGACTATCAAAGACCGTTTACATCAAGCGTCTTGTTATAATAGCTGGCGAAATAAGACGATGTCATGTTTGAGGTGTGACAGTTGCGTGACGTACAAAAACGCGCGAAAATACACTGCCATAGAGAAGTGTGTTGGAACTTCAAACATTTTCTTTTATTTTTACCATTAATTGCATTCTTATTTTAAACAAATTCTAAACTACGAAATAGAAGCAGCATATTGGATGCAAAAATGTCGTGTAATGCGAGTAAAATTAATTTTCGCGGTGGCTATCGACCGTAATTTAATTAATTAAGTTTTACACGCAAGTTTGTTCGCGTGAATATGATGACTTGCTCTGTTCCGCTACTGACTCTGCTATGCTGTGTTCATTACATACAAGAAATTATAATTTTTGGTCTTATTCGAACGGATACGAAGAACAAATTATTAGCCCGCCATTTTTTGCGAAGACTAGGTTAGATAATAGAACTTAATTATAACGTTAGCTTATCATACAGATGATGTTATTATAACTTATCACGGGATATAATGGGCTGACGTTAACGCGCCGGTTGGTATAGCCTCAGGGCGGTGCAGCTTTCCGAACTCTGAATGAGCTCCTCCGCTCCGCATGGCAACAGGATTAAAAACGCTCCAGATTCCCATTGTCAATACACGAATAATTGAATCTTACCTTCTTCTACAACTTTGGCATCACCTGCATCTGGTCTATGTGAAAAAAATGGATCCCCATATATTTGGCGTCTCGTTACTCAATGTCTTGTGCTTTTGTATGCTCGAGACTATTGTCTGACGCGAATTATGCCGCGGGCAATCCCAGTTCCGTATTGAGCAATTAAGCCCTTATTTATAGTGGGACAGTATTGATTTACGGCTGTTCCGTTTCGGCGCTTGCGACGTTTCTTGCTTGTTGTTGGCGGCGTCTTCCCGCCAGGTGCGAGTGGTACTTTTTTCCTTGATCGCATTGTGGACGGTTTCGTTTCAAAGTACAATGGATGCGAGATTTGCACAAAAACTCGGCGTAAAAAGGGGGGTTGTAGAAAAAACTATGGTTATGCAGAATGTCCAATCGTTAGTTCGTTGGACTGTAGTCGCGTGCCGCGATGCTTTATATTTAATAGTATTTTTTTTTTTTTTGCGATGGTCCCAGGTGAAGGCGCAGCTTGACGCGCTCGGCGCGACGGATAAACACGATTAACGTTAATTCGTGATATTGTTTTATAATTCAGTCTCGTTCATATCCTGCTGATTAATCCAGAAAACTATTACTGTATACATAGATCGACAGTAATTAAAAAGTTTTTTTCAGTAAAATTCTTTAAAACATCATCTATTTTCGTTGCCAAGAATAATCAGTTACCAAAAACGACGCGTACTAAGTTCGTTGCCACTAAATCACAAGATTAATGTGTGTTATTCTTCTTTCTCTAACACTGCTTGACAGAAGAGACTCTAAAAATACTAAAATTGATTAGTGGACTGTGCGTTACACGGTTTGAGTTTTATCTTTGCGTTCACCACGTCGAGCGCAAGTCACTAACGCGTGGGAGTATATTTTTAGTGCTGTCGCCGCCTATAATGTCACAGCATAATGAAATTGACACAGTCTGTCAATCAGTTTGATACCCCTCAACAATGGTTCCCGCGCTTTTACGGGATGAATGATTGAACGAATGAATGGGTCGCTGCGGGCGGCTGATGACTGACTGTGTGTATGACTAAATTAAATAAATATTTTATTGTACTGTGTGATTTTGAATGATGAGGTTCGTAAAAAGACTTTTATTTATTTGTTGTGGTTTGGTAAACGGTTATTGATGGTTTTTTGATTTGCTGGCTTCTAAATTGAGATATAATTTCGCGTAGATTATTAATAGTGTTACATATAAAAAGCATTTTAAACGTAAAGAAAGTATAATTGGATAAAGTTACACTGTTAATGAGAAGTAGGAAGTTCCGCACTCGTTTTAAAACTAAAAAAATGTACTAATCACTGTTCCACTGGCGCCAGATCGAGATAACGTCTCAGTGAAAATTCTGATAAAAATAGAATTAATTTTAATTTTCATATTCGAATACGTCGTTTAATCACGTCAAATTATTAAGGATTTCGTTAACGAGCCTTTGCTCGCAGCTGTTCGTGCATTAAAATGTTATTTTCTATTCCGATGCATATAATATGACGAATGCATGTCTGAATCTAAATGCAACATTTTGCATAATAATTATCACTGACTTCCTTACTCTGTGGCAAAACTTCCGCTGGTGAAAAATTACGTCTAACAATAACAGTTCATTTGTTAACCTGTTACGGATGTCCAGCTTTTGGAGTATTGAGTACATTTCACGTTCTGTCAGTGCACTATTTCTTTTTCCATGAATGTCAATCTTCCCAACTACGAATGTTAGAGTTGGCGTCCAGTCTAACCGGATGCAGCTGACCGAATACCTCTATTTTACATGGAGTGACTGCCTATCTGACCTTCACAACCCAGTTACTGGGTAACACGATACCCCTTGGTAACTGGTTGGCTTGGTGACTGGTTGTCAGACTTTGGGTTTCTGACTACCCATGACGACTGTCAAAGATCTACGAATGACAGCTAGGACCAACGAGGGATCTCGATATGTATTAGATGGCCTACCATCCAAGAACTGACCGCGGCAAGCGCTACCTCACCTTCGATCGACCCGTGCGGCTGTTATTATTTAGAGCCACGAGCCCACGAATGTATAACACTTTAATTAACTAAGTTTCGTCGCTATTCAAATAACATTCTTTCAATATAATTTATATCTTTATTCTCATAGTTCAAACCATGTTTGTGGTAAGAAGGAATCCATACATCTTTTGCACTAAGCCTCTGGAATGCAAGCCCGTTAGTCTATTGATGCAGGCGCGCGGTCTTCGAATATTTGCGACGTATCGCCTGCAAGCGCGCGCGGCCACTCAAACAATTCGTGTTGTAATCCAACATCTTTTTAGCATTGTAATGTATACCGAGGAAAAACTGTGTAATTGCACATTGCGAAATATCTGCGAGACTATTATTAGTTTTTGTTCATAGAGTTTCGGAGAAGCCAGCCGGCTGCCTCAAAATCATCTGGATGTAAACATTGTATTATACTTTACGGGTAATTAACATCGGAATACACAACACACACGGTAGCCATATTTCCAAGCTGCCAACAATATTACGGTAACGGTTTTTACCGCGTTTTTCGAAAGCCGGTTGACATTTAATTTCAAATATCGAACAGTGTCCACACGAGAGCGGAGGGATCTATAAAAATCAATCACTAGACTCTGAGCTGGCGAGGGATAAAAATAACGTTTCACAAAATTGCCTGATTTTTTTTTTTTCTCTTTTCTTCGTCTCCCCAGCTTGTTTGGACAGGCCCCTTGACTAAGAAAGTTTTGAAAAAGCACGGATTCTACGGATATTAAACCTATTTTTGGAGTGGGGTCGTCTTTGCGATGTTTTATAGTGTCTAGACTAATTTCCTAAGTTATAACTTGGGAGTTGGCGAAGTATTTCAGGTCTTAAAACTTTGCTAATCGACTGGAGCCTATTAAACAGCCATTACATTAATTATATTGAAACCTGAAGTTTTAGATAACCCCCAACATTCCGAAGTGGGATATTAAGGATCTTATCTCATTAGTAACTTAGTACTATCGGCATCGCGTCTATAAAGTTAAACACGAATTATCCGTCTGGAACACAACAAAGAGCCAAAGCTTCATACTTTTCCTTCTAATTATAAAATGGCCACAAAACTACTAATTATTTATTTTGATCAATACGATCTTATTTAAAAATGCGTGTGTTGTAAGCGCAGATTGTACGCTACTTAATGGATACAATTTAAGCAACTCATTTCAAACATAACGTCTTTATTAAACAACCTAGCACTAGCATCTGCCCGCTACTTCGTTTGCGTAGAATTCGGAATTCCCGCTGTTTAATTCCTATTACCCGTTTTCCCGTAGGAATTAAGCATTTTCCCGCGGTAAAAAGTAGCCTATGTTCATCAGGGATAATGTCGGCTTCTAATGGTAAAACAATTTTTCAAATCGGTCCAGTAGTTTCGGAGCCTATTCAATACAAACAAACAATCAAATCTTTGCTCCTTATAATATTGGTATAGATAAAAACCTCTCAATGTTTCAGCACATTAAGTTCGCGTGTGGAGCCACTACGCTACTCTTACGGGATATTACAGGGAGTCGGCTCGTGTTAACTCAAATATGTATGTAACTAACTAGTATATATAAATATTAATGGAAGATCGTTAGCTCACACGCGACCGCGTCTAGCCGGGAAGTAGGTTGTAAAGTCGCTTTTTATGGACTGAATAAAATCTGGCTCGACGGCTCGGCCCCTCTGTGCAATATCGCCGTCTCGAGGGTGACAACTTGTTTTCGATGTTAAATTAAGTGCCTAGCTGCAGGACCATAGGGAATGACGCAGACTTACTGCATTTTTGTTTGCTTTGAAAAGTTTTTTTCCGCAAATTATGTGTAAAATACGTAGAGAGAAAAGTTTTTTCCTGGTGAGTGACAAACATAGTACACATTCAGTAATGCCAACCAACATACAAGGTTAAAACCGTTACAGTTGTATTAAGGATGATCGTAGCGGTCGTAGTGTAGTCGTTGTAGGTACCTTACCTACTGGAAAAACCTCATGATGCTAGACTAGTCTAAAATTAATGCTTAATCCGTAAGTGCCTGAACCTATTAACATGGAGGGAAATACCCGTAACCGTTATTTTGGTTCTATTTTCCGTTAAGGAAAATATGAAAAATTCTCAGTAGGTTTAGATACTAGGTGTCATGAAGTTAAAGCAAATTAGGTTATTTGCATCGGTGACAATCTATGCATAATCGATAACTCATTGAATGTTAGAGACGAGACTTATCGTTTATTCGATTATTGAGTAGTTGAGTTCTCGATTGGCTTTAAAAGTCCATACTGCGAGTAATGAATTTATTTAACGTTAAGTATTACATTTTGTCTTTGCACATTCAATTTTGTAACCACAGAATTACCGGTAGGTACTCTGTGGTTTATCTAGTGCTATTGACTGTTTCAAGTTGTAAATAAACATTCACTGGCAAGTTGCTTCTATTATGATGCCATGTTTAACTCTTAATGAGTCTACAAGCCTTATTTTTTTTGCTGCAAACTCATTTCGCATCCGCAATTATTATGTGGGCGGCATTGCCTGCCAGACTGCGTGAGGTCTACCTCAGAGCTGAATGGCTGAACATTTTCATTCTATGTAGAATTAACAGAAATGTGTTAATAAACTCGTGTTCGTTGAGACATGACAGGCGCGTGCAATCTTCGAGACGTTAATAGTGATGTGATGAACCATTACGAATGATTTGCATAATCGACTAATCCACTATGCAGTTCCGAATAGCCATTATCGATTTATCAAATTAAAATGGTTGATTTTATTAAACGAATGTTGTTACGGTTGTTATTGCTTATTTCTGTCGTTTAATCAAGCCGCGGTTTTATGTCTAGATATATGTATGCGGCTATGCACTTAATTAGATTATATTCTGTCGAGTTTTATTTCTTAATTAAGTAATTAAATAGCGTTTTAATGTCGCTGCTATCTCACTGACCTTTTTGCCATAAATTGTATTTAATTAAGATACCAGAAACGATTTCAATACATTGCTAAGTTATTTTTTACTGAGTGTCGATTACACAAGTAACAAGTAATACAACAGTATAATTAATCAAAACATTACGACTAACTAAATAATCCATTACGAGTAACAGTTATTAGTCATCATGGCCGCTCATCCCTAGGTGTCTGGCAGCAACTTCGCGCCTAAATTTGAAATGAGAACGCGTGAGAAAACGCTCGCGGCTCGTCTTGAATTACGAGTTTCGGAATGTGAATGAACGGCTCTTAAAAAAGAGAGAAAAAAAGGAACTTGGAAACGAGGTTTTTTGCTTGTTACACGAGTAAGCACTTTCTAGGTGCGCTGTGATAAGGAAAAACTACATTTAATTTACCTTGTAAATCAATTTAAGTGATCCAACATGTCAAGAACCTACATTAAAGTATGTTTGCGGTCAGGCTAGCCGACTCATGTGTCGACGAACTGTTCTTAGCACGCTCGACGGATGTTGTAAGCGGTAAAAAATAACTTGTCATAATTTTAGCAAAGAGTTTTCATTAGTACGATTCTCTTTTTTCTACTCTTTCAAGCATTAGTAGAATTTGTACTAAGCGTGTTAGGGCTTCCATCCGCCCGGGTTTCCCCGGATTTGTCCTAGTTTGGAGGGCGTCTGAAGAGCGTCCGGGCGGGGTTTTTAAATAGTGTCCACTTTCTGTTTTACGGGAATTCGACTTTGAATGATTTGCAATAAATTAAAGCATAAATCATAGTAAAAAATTCGCCGTGTGGCAAATATACCCTTGCGCTCGTGACAATTAGTGATTTGCGTTTGTTTTACAATTATTTATTATTATATTTTTTTTCATTGATGCCAAAAAGACGAGCGTTCCTAATTATTTTTGTTACCAGAACACCTCTCACATTTTTATTGTCATTGTTTTTTTGTAGTGTGTCCGGGGAAAAATCTTTATTTCACCCAAATAACCGGAGTTTTTGAAATTTTCATCAGGGGTCCGTAATTTAGGTGTATGTTCAAAATATTTGCAAGTAAACGCCTCCGAATTGCCATCCCATTCTATTGCCCATCAGAGTGTCAGAACCCGTTTCTTATTTCTTACACCTTTAAAATTAACTTCGCTATTAATAAAACTTCCCGAGCTGTTATGACACAAATCATTGTGTATAAAAAAAATATAAAATCGTATCTAATCCCCTTATTTATCCGTGCAGGGGACGCTTTGTTTTTTTTTACCATCAAATTGCGCCATAGAATCGTAACACGTGCTGTCTTGAAGAAATTACAGGTTCTAGGGACGTGTACGATATAGTTTAGTTAGATACGGACTGGGGTGTGTTGTGTGTATGGTGGCCATGTGTTCTGGGGGATTGGGATAGACGCATAGACGGATATGTTGTACTGTTGAATAGGTTGATGTGCGAAGTTGCCTTTATATCTGTAAAAGCGTCCTCTAATTTACATAATTTTTGACAAGTTTTTGGCATTGATTGTCGCTGAGATGAAAATGCGACTTGGATTTGAACGGTTTTTAAGACCGAAAATTGACCTTCTGGCTTCTGCTAACTTACTTAATTATTATACGCTTTAACTGGAATACAACCTAGTACGGATTCGTTAAGAAAGCCAAATCATAATGTACTGATTGTAAGAAAACAAGTTGTAGGTTCTTTACTGACTTGTGTTGCTCAGGAATTATAGGCATGACGCAGTCTCTTTTATGATGTGTCTCCTCAATGGTACAAAAGAGTTAATTTGTGGCATGTAACTCACAAATAACAGGCAGACCAGTCTCACTTTCACCCTAGCCTTAAATAATAACTTTTAATCGTCATATTTATGGCTAAACTTGCTTTAATCATAACCCTACCCCTTGTAAGTCTTAAATTTTTACGACAGTCCTCTTTGTTGAGCGATTGTCAAAATTAGCGTTCGTAGCGGCACAGTCCACGGTAATGGGATCGTTTGGTCACATTATACATGAGCAGCCAGCGCCGGGTGCGGCAGATGGCTTGGCTCAGACGTTCCCTTTTCAATTGCCCATCTCTTCCAAGCACCCATTTTTTGCCCCCAAACTGATTGTGATCACTACTATTGAACTTCCATTGTGTTACAACGCATTGTTACGGTGAAACTCTTAGGTTCTCCGCTTTTCTAAAGCAGCATTTGCAAATTTTCTTTTTCTATGAATCTGTGGGAACCATTTTGCAATCTGGGATTAGGATTGGAGGGTAGTGCAGGTATGTGTGGGGATTTATATCGTGAGATGTCGATTACAACATTGATTTTGATGTATTGTGTTAAAGTTTTAAAAGCTCCCGTTATGAGCTAATGGTGGTTATTGTGGGGGGTACATCATTTAAAGAAATTGGAGCTTGTTCGTTATTATTTATTGAGTAGCGCAATATTAGATATTGATTTATTGAATGCCTTTTGGAATAAATAATCTTTATGGCCGTTTAAATAGTTCCGTTTACATTCTCTGTTTACACGGCGTAGCTAAGCCAATTTTCTCGCTTCTAGCGAATAAATCAGCGGGCTATGCACAAACATGTGACTACCTTACCATCCCCTTTTCCCACATCTATCTACCAAAACATCATGTTAGAGATCCAACGCTAAATACATTACAAATTCGTCGCTTTCTTCAGAGGGACTCCTACCCTTTGAATAGTCATCGGCACCCTCCTGCTGCTTCAAGTGTCTGAGTTAAACACTCAGAACCAAGTGGGCCACTTCTACCTTGTGCCAGTTCGCCGCAAAAACTTGTGCTTCTTGTACTACATTTATGTAGCTTTCGTTCTAAAAAGTCGGTAGTAAAAAAGCCCAACGTCTCGTCTGTGTGTTTAACATCTTCAGTGTATCGAACAAACGGATCACGTAGCAACCATGACGTGAGCTCATGCCTCACTGTTCTGTGACCCTCTAAGTAATGCCTCAATTTGGACATATTTGACGTCTTACAAGATTTAGTCTCAAATTCGTTACCGGGCAATTTCGGAGGATCTTGCTAACTGATAAGTAAACTGGACGGACTTCAAACAATTGAGTTTATTCATATTATATAACAATTGACTTCGATAATCAATAGAATTGAATATTTATTTTGAATAGAAGTTTTTATTCATAACACTACGTCCGATTGAATGAACTCTTGCAGCATCTAGTTATAGTTCTGTTGCACAAGGGAAAAAACGATATTTCCCCAGTGCGACAGGCAACGAACTGGACGGAGCAACGGCTCACTGAAGTTTATAAACAGCACATCATTAAATCAGTCTATAATCTCTTTAAAGCTCCAATTTATTACATGTTCCCCCGGGCATAACCATTCGCTATATGTCTCGGAATGTCAATGTCCATTCATTTCATAGAAAGCTCCATTGGCATTTTCCACCCATTTCATGACGTAAGCACCGCCCAAATGTCCAAATTGAGTTACAAATCTTGCGCAACGTCTTCATTTTAAATTCGCCAGTTGTCCGTTTTGTGCCTAACAAAATTAGCGGGCACTTTTTAGTCCCCACCGTCAAATTCGAGTCACGTATGGACAGTTAAGGCGCATCTAGCGTTCGAGGGCTGGGTTTTAATCTCGGAGGAATGTCGGACGCTCATAACAACGCCTGTTCTGAGTTATGAACCCCGATAAACGCGCCGGATTTGAATAGTGCGCGACGAGACGGCGTCAACCCCTTCCTGATGAGGAACATGCCTAGATGGGATCCTTCCGGAGACTCGAAATTAGGAAGTCGCTGTAGTCCAGTCAGATATTCAGCTCCGGTTATTTGCATTCGCTCTTACGCTCAGACATTTCTCCTGAAATTAATGTTATTATTTTATTTGAGTTAGGGCTGATTTTTCCAACGCCAGATATTTGTATCCGAGGAATGATTTTTAATTTTTGACAGTTCTTCCATACAGAATCTGTCACGTCACTTTTATTCCACAAATAAGAATTATCTGTCGATTGAAAAATCAGCCCTTAAACGATCACTGAACTTTATTGTTCAAACGCTTGTATAACTCATATGTTTCCATGTTAAGAGTTTTTAAGTTTCTAACCATTCCACGTAAGTACTTCCATAAGATTGATTTGCTAAAAAACATAATTGCTTCTTCAAAAAAGCATTTTCATATTGATATTGTTTTTGTACGGCGAGACACCTAGATTAAAATATATTTTAGGAATGAAAGGCCATTGAGGTTATATTAGATTTCTGGGAAGTCTGAGTTGCGAATCTTTGACAATAGATCCACCGTGGTCACGTAGTTACGGGCTATGAAAATGTTTGTTGGTCGCAAACTAACCGCGGACACTACAAATGCGCCGGTCGAGCGTTCCTGAGCGGTTGGTTGGTTGATGTATGAACAATTATATTTTACCGTAGATAAGCTTTAATTTTTACCAGACCGCATTTTAGTAAACTAGGTAGACCGTAGTACGTGCTAATTTTACGCCACTTTTTGTCGATAATTCAGGTGATTTAATGCGTCTGTATCGTTATTGAATACAAAAACTGCTTTAGACAATCGATTTTCTGCGTTTTTTTTTTGTTACACTGAAATTGTGCAATGAATTAATTTTCTTAATGTATATTAGTTTTTTCAGTCGTAAGTTATTTTTGTCAAGTTTCTTGCTCTTTGACGAATATAAATCCTTATTGAACTTGTTTGTCTGCTTTGACAATAAACTGAACATAATTGACGGACAATTTTTCTACCTTTGTGCTTTTATTAATATTGTTAACAATATGCTCTTCATTCATGTAGGTACAGTCCTTATAATGGCAAGCAATTCTCATTTGAATGAATTGCTTAACATCAGGCCATATTTTAACTTTTATGGCAATATATAATGTCAGTTGTCTATATTTGTTTTTGTTATTGAAGCACTGAAGCCCTAATTGCTAGTTTGTCATCCGATAATCTGTGACTTATTTTAGTTTCCCCTATGTTTTATTGGATTAAGTGCTCTTAATACAGAACTGAATTGCAAATAGCACTTTTCACCTTCGCTCCCTATTCCAAGGACTCAAAGAGTATTCTAAATCTTTTCCATTATTGTGTAATAAACAATATTTTCGTCTAGACTGTATAAATATATCAGAGGTCTAGGTATAGGGGATTCAAATTTAATGGCGTTGTTTTCCTTTATGTGTTTTGTTTTATAACTTATTTTCCAGTTACAATTGCTTCTTATGTCGTGGGGGATGCACTAATGTCATTTGTACCTAACTCCTTAATGGCAGTCGCGTATGTGTTCCGGAAATTACTGGACGTAGACAGATTTATCGCTATGGTAATTTGGTCGACAATTCAGCACTAAAAGTATTCTCGTTTCGTAAAGTTATTGAGAGCAGTGGTAAAGGACGCGACTTACGAGTCTTTTGTTAGGTCGTAGGTTCGAATCCAGAAAAGCGCTTTATTTTGTACAAATTATTTCATGATCACCATACCTACCCGCACAGGGCCCGTGTGGTGTTTTACGGCCTACTCCCTCTCACAGAGCGGAGTCCTGTGTCCCAGCAGTGGGGACATTATGCTTACACAAGCTGATTATGCTTATATTATGCTATTGCTCCGTTTACAGGCCACTTAACGATCTAAACTTAAATACCGAATAGTTATATTTTTAGCGCTCTCCTTTCTAAACCCAAGGTCTGTTGGGATATCACTACATAGTATAAAACAAAGTCGCTTCCCGCTGTCTGTCCCTATGTATGCTTAGATCTTTAAAACTACGCAACGGATTTTGATGCGGTTTTTTTTAATAGATAGAGTAATTCAAGAGGAAGGTTTATATGTATAATACATGCATAATATAGTAGAGAAACACTGATCATTTTAGAGGTTTCTAATGTGATGTCGTAAATAAACACATTTGTTTGCGCTTACAATGCAAACGCTGGCTTAACCCTACCAGATAGATCAAAATAATGTACTACAGTATTGTACACCTTAAAAAGGTCTACAAAAAAGTCCGCGATGGCATATGTCTATCTCTTAGGGATAACCCACAATAACCATTTTTTATCATATACTTTTTAAGAGAAATAATGGCTCTAAAATTATCAGTGTTTCTCTACTATATTATGCATAAATTATATACATATAAACCTTCCTCTTGAATCATTCTATCTATTAAAAAAAAACGCATCAAAATCCGTTGCTTATTTTTAAAGTTCTAAGCATACATAGAGACAGACAGCGGGAAGCGACTTTGTTTTATACTATGTAGTGATCAGCATTGCACCCGTGCGAAGCCGGGGCGGGTCGCTAGTGAATGAATATGACAGATTTATTTATCGATCGTGAACGTAGCGACCGGTCGATCATGCTTATCTAATGTTCGGAGCAAATATTGGCTCGGCGCATACCGGGAATTTGGACACACTAAAACGATGTGCGAAGGGCTGAACCTTTAATATTTAAAAGAGTAGGATTGGATACGGTACGGCATGGTATGGGATGGAGGTACCTACTGTTTAATTAATATCGAGAGCTGATTTGTTTTGGTTTTGTGCAAAAACATTGTGTGTGAGTGTAGGAATTTTGTCAAGGGTCATCAATCAATGTATTCATTTGAATAATTTATAGAAAGGTTTATGCATTCTTAAACAGCCTATAATGGTTTCCCTGCTGTGACACAGGCCTGCTCTCTGTGAGAGGTAGGGGGCCGTAATCCACCACACGAGTCCAGTGCGGGTTGGTTCATGCATTTGTAGATTCAAAATATACAGGTTGACAATTCTGTTCATTTCTTTGCCGGCTATCCACATGCTCAAAATCCATCTTTTGTCAATGAAATACAGCTTTTCCGTATCGCTGATTTACCAAAAAAAACCTTGTTCATTTTGTCTGTCCGACGGCACGGACATATAGTTTGGTTATTGGTTCCGATACTCTCCCGATAGCCTCTACCTGTGGTCTTTACCTGACCGCTTGCGCATATTGTTGTTATTAATTTTAACCGGACCGTTCCTTGAATAGCCATGTTACAGAGAATATATTCAAAGAATCCGACATGAAGTAAAATTCTCTACTTTTTTTTTTGAAAAATCATATTGCGTTGTCTATTGTTACCAGAAATTGGGTAGGTGACACATTTTAGATTTTATTGTCAGTTTTGCTTCATTCAGTGTCATCTTTTTTTGTTGACTTAAATTTTGCCAAAGTTATCTTATCATCACGTCTGTAATATCTTTAATTCGATTTTGTTTCTATACAAATATACCGGCGCAGCAAGTGGCGCCGCCTAGTTTTGCTACGAAGTTACTGGAATCACCGAAGAAGTCGGATAAGAGTGACACTGGCTGGTAACAGTCACTCTAGCAGAGCGTCGCACCGATGGTTGCGTGGCGGCTGTCTTCTGTTGACAGAGATGATGTAAGGGGAGCCGCTGTCGTACCACATCCACGACGAACTGCTTTATTCCGGCAGAATCCTGATGATATTAAAGCTGAGTAATACCTAGCTGTGAGCAGTGGTGGACCAATGGTATCGGCCTTGAGCTAAGAGTTTGTAGGTCGAGAGTTTACTTTCGTTACGTCACTTTACTTTGTGTATTTAATTTCATCACCACTGCTCTCAAAACTGTAAAGGAAAGCATCGTGAGGAAACCGGCATGTCTTAGAACCAAGAATCGGAAGACATGTGTCATCCACCAACACGCACTGGGCCCGCGTGTCGGATTACGGCCCACTCTCACAGAGAGGACGCCCGTGTCCCAACAGTGGGAAGATTATAGGCTGACTATGTAATACCTAGCTGACCACTTCTGGCTATCCTGCGCCGTTAAGTATTACGAAGATAAACCTAAAGAAAATGCATCAACTCCCCCACCAACTGTTTAACGAAGAGACAGGCTTCAAAAAACATGCATGTAGCAGACACGGATACCTGTACATATGTACACGTTATACACAATTAGTTGAGGTTTATGATCTGTACACTGCAGCTTTGTAGCTACGGCCCGTCAAAATAGACACGCAACGCCATACGTCCACTGATCTGATAACTGCAACGATGCAACGTTACACTGAGTACGTTGGTCGTAAAACGAACCCCGACAAAATGTTATTAAACGTATTGTCGGTTTTATTGGTTTGTATTAAATTGGTATTGACATGACATTGTTTTATTGCTTTTTTGGTGGGTGACGTCAGCGGGTATTTAGTCGGTATTGGGAGTTAACTGAAAAGTATCGGATTCATATTTTCATTGAGTATTGTAATTGACGAATGTTTGATCTCCAAATGTCTATCAAACTTGCGTAGTCATTCGATAATTGTATTGCACACGTTCATGCGTGATAGGAGTACAGTTTTTGTTTTGTAGAATTCATAGAATTTAGAATGCACTTACCAGAATTTCTTTTTGAGTAAGTCCAGCGCGGTAATTGCGAAACACAGTAACAGTAGCAATGGCATTCGTTTTGACAGTTCAAAAACATTCATTGCGTTATTTATGAAGCAATCGATTAGCAATATCCTTCAAAATGATACAGATTGTGACTGATACCTAGTGTGTTACGCAATTAGGTTGCGGAATTAACAATTATGTATTTTTATTTTAGTTGGAGTATCTAATTTTAAAACATGAGTCATTTGATTGCTATTCGAGGAACTCCTTTACCTCAATCATTATAAAAAGCGGTCTGAAATTCAATGACGTGCACTTTATCTACAAGAGCCATTAGTTCTTCCTCGCTATGAACGCAAAGATAAACACATCAAGTACTTGACGTACTTACAAGCTTACTAAACTTACTAAGTATACATTTTTCAAGGTGCACGAACGTTTCATAGAAAAATTCTTCTTAACAGGTCAGCGGTCTCTTTGGTGTCGTTTTATAGTATCTTTAACCTTTCTTTATCAATTTTATGACGAGTGTTCCGGCAGTTAGGGCACGCATCGCCAACCCTGTGGCTGCAAATGTGTGGCGTGATCATCGTGATGTTGTGTCTGTTTGAACGGTTTTTTTTGTGATAGGTTGTGGCTTTTAGTTAGGTAGAGAGAGGGTTGAATTCTTGCTACGATTTTAGTCAAGCTTCAATTTTGAATTTGGATTTTGAGGTGATCTCCGTTTGTTAATTTCTCAAAGGGGCAATTCTCGTAATTTTAAGAACGTTCACAGACTGATCTTAGCCTTAATCTGTCAAAAACACGTCTAAAATTTGTTTTTGACAAGTTTTTGACATTGATAGTCGTTGATATGAGATTGCGATTCGATTTTGGACGTTTTTAATTACGGGAATTGGCGTTCTAGATTTTGAGGTGATCTTCTTTTGTTAATTGCTCAGAATTAAATTCTTAGTTCGTAGAATTAAGAGGATGAATGTTATCTAAAGGGATCGGTCGCGTCATCATCGCGCCCTGTTCTGGATTCTGAGAATTGATAGAATAACCCAAATTAACAAAAAGTTACCCTTTTCGTAGGCAAAGGACTGACTTAGAGTTTTAAACAGAAGATTTCATGTAATCTACGTTATTCTATAAAGTAAAGTAACCGATTGTTTGTACACCGGCATTAGTAGTACTTACTTAATAATACATATATCTATAAAACATGGAATAATAAATAATAATAAATCCATTCAGTAGATTACGATTAAGATTCAAAAGCTTACTGTTTGTAAGTCCCCAGAGCGTGAAGCTGACATGGATTTTTGCAGTTTCGAACATTAAAATCAAATGTGCATCGCGATGTATGTTAATAAGTTTAACAAAGTTGTCTGCGCATTAAGGAGAGTCTATAGCCCGTAGCCCGAGCCGCTAGACCGTGCACACGGTAATATTTTGAATAAATTACAATTTCCCATCGTAAAGGAGGTATGAATACGAATCAAGTGTTTTTATTGGCTGCTCCGCTGTAATGCACGGGTTACACGAAGCTGGTTTTTGAAGACAGGATAGTAAGATAGTGCCAGTGAGCTAGCAAGCTAGTCACTAGTCTCGTGTATACAGAACTGTCTTCATTAGGATAGTCTTCTTCTTAGCTTTCTTAAAATTCAGCAACATTAATATCGTTAAATATTAGGCTAGTAAGCTAGTGAGAAAGGTAGTAACCTACTCATAATCATCTGCCTAGCCCTTTACCCAAAATTTTTGTGGTCAGCGTCCAGTCTATCCGGGTGCAGCTGAATACCAGTATTTTACGTGGAGCGACTACCTATCTGACCTTCACAACCCAGTTACTGGGTAACACGATACATCCTGGTAAGACTGGTTGTCAGACTTTCGAACTTCTGACGACTTTCAAAGATCCACGAATGACAGCCGCTACCAACAGCTTAACGTGCTTGAAGGTAGTAAGCTTGTGTGATAGTTTAATAGGATGGGGTTCTATTTTGAGCCAGTAGCGTCCCGCTCCTCTGATTTTACTATCCTGCCTTGTGCATTAGCCTCAGGTGGCCTACCAAGCTAGTACCCCGTCAGATCATTTTACTCCAGGGAGTCAGTCACCGCAATACTATTAGATTAAAATTTAATAGCATCTTGTATCCAGGTCTAGCATGTGACAAGTCAGGATAGTTAGCCAGGATACTCAATACAATACTCAATACTCGATATATTGATTGCTTCCACATGTGAAATTAGGTGGTAGCTTTTGCAGAATATGATCATTGTGGACCTTGTCGGGCACAGCAAAAGTAGGAGAGAGAAAGAGGGACTAGGGCTACTTGCTTGCTGTCCTAGCTTAAAAAAATAGTCTCCACCCTATAACGTTCCCACTCCTAGTACACAAGCCTCCTCTCGGTGAGAGAGTGGGCCGTATCCACCACGCGGGCTCAGAGCGGGTTGGTAGATGTCATATGTCTTCGAATTTTTGGTTCTAGGACATGTCGGCTTCTTCACGATGTAATTCTTCACCGTTTTTTAGAGCAGTCTCGTGTAACCCGGGCATAATACGTATATTGAAATCATTCTCGAGTGCATGCTGATATCGTTTTAATAGTCCTTCGACCTTGTAATGGCTTTTACGTGGCATTTAGGTTCTATGCTAGAGATCACACAAATAAAGGAAAATATCAAGCGCTGTTAAACTCATATTGCCGTGTCATATTATAAATATGTATAAATAAGTTAAAAGATAGTAACGCTACGTAATCCTGACCATTAAGGGGTTAACCCTTGCGTTCATTACGAGAAAGCGCTTAAGGCGCTGTAATTAAACGCATAACTTTAACTCTTTATTATATTAAAATAAAATAAATACTGCACGTGCTTGCACTTGTTCACTCAATAAAGAATTTTAAATGACATTTAATTGATAGCATTTTTCTTTTCACTTATAAATATTCAACGGTTACTTTAAAGCAATAATAAACACTCCAAGACGGTTAAACTATCACGCGAAATATATTGCAGTACAATGCGCCCCATCTTTAATGCACCAAGAAATTTATTACAGCAAACCGAGTGATAAACTTAAAAATAAATTGGGTGTCGCCATAATACCGTGTTACTTATACCGTACACTATTATTCGAAAACAGAACGTATGAGGGTAAACGGGAGGCGATTTCTTTACGAATTTATTGTTCGCGCGCCGTTTTCGCGTCGTATTCAAAAGAGTTATGGGTTATTGTCGATGGGCACGTTATTGTTCGACTTTTGAGAGGGGAGATGGGGGGGGGGGGGGTGTCGGCTCTGCATGTTATCTTTTTCGAAATGGCAATAAATTTTAAATGAATCGCCGTATGATTGCGATCGTTGAAGTGGTTATCGTTTTGAGAATGTTCTTTTGTGTGCCGGCTGATGTAGCCGACGCCTGTTATTGGTGTATACGGAGCCTCAATCGGCTGTTATGTTCCGTATAGCTTTAATTAAGAACTAAAAGCGATGTGTTGTGGTGAAGAACGTAGGTGTTCTTTCTGTGTTATTAACTTTTGTTGCCTCGTAATGTTTGAGATACGGCTTGAAAATGTATGGTTTTTGCTTGTTGCTGTTCTACTCAGTGATATGCTTAGAGAATAGTCGATTTCGTAATGAAGTCAGCGTTATTTAGCTTACTAATGAAAGGTCACGTAACAGAATTTATGTTAGACGAAGTTATGTTAACGTTTATGGGTAGAGTCAGCGCTTTACCCATAAACGTTAGAAAAATTGAATTACGCGGTCTACCCTGGCGCTTAACCCTTAAAAGCAATTTGAAAAGATCCACTAGTAAATTGCTCTGACATTGTCAATGTGACTTCACATTGACAAATGTCAAAAACATGTTTCTCTCGATCTGTCGAGGTACTTAATAATAATAATATTCCACAACTTTCACACAACGCCATCTAGTCCCAAACTAAGCAGAGCTTGTGCTATGAGTACTAGACAACTGATAAACATACATACATATATTATTTATTAAATACATACGTATTATAGATAAATTACACCCAGACAAAGATGAAATGATCGTGCTCATCACACAAACATATGTCCTGGGTTGGCATCGAACCCCACGACCTTGCGTATAGTAGTCAAGGCCACTGACCACTATACCAACAGGCCTGCCTAAATGGACACAATAATTAATTACTTTTGCACTTAATATAAATCTCTTAGGCACAGAATTACATCATGGAACCTATCCAATGATGACTAAGCAGTAGTGATCTGATGGTACTTCGCACAAGTACCATGGCAACTCATTGCCCTTAGTTGACACTTACAATTTGCGCGGGAAGAATACCAGCTGCGGCTGTTTCCGGCATTCCTATGTAAATCATTTTAAATACCAACTCCGGTTGAATTTAAATGGCGGGTATATTGCAGTTTAGTTCTGAACTTTGGATACGCGTCGTGCTTTTTAGTGTTTAAAAAATATATACAACGTGTAACGTTAAATGCGCAAAACCTCTTAAGGGGTCATTGTACTCATCATTATGAACAACTTTTACTATGGGACCAAACCTGAAATCGCGAAAAAAAAATCAGCTGTTCCCTACATTTATGTTCGCATAACTCGTCAAAATGTAGGGAACAGCTGATTTTTTTTTCGCGATTTCCGGTTTGGTCCCATAGTAAAAGTTGTTCATAATGATGAGTACAATGACCCCTTAAGAGGTTTTGCGCATTTAACGTTACACGTTGTATATGTAAGTCGTCTTTTAGATCAGTGGTCGTGGGTTCGAACCCAAGCAGACAGGCGCTTTACGTTGTGTAATTTAGATCAGTGGTCGTGGGTTCGAACCCAAGCAGGCAGGCGCTTTACGTTGTGTAATTTAGATCAGTGGTCGTGGGTTCGAATCCAAGCAGGCAGGCGCTTTACGTTGTGTAATTTATTTCATCACCACTGTTCTCAAAATGGTGAAGGAAAAACATTGTGAGAACGTTTCGGTTTGGCATGTCCTAGAACCAACAATTCGGAGACAAGTGACATCCACCAAAGGATTACGGCCCACTCCCTCTCACAGAGAGGAAGCTAGTCTCCCAGTAGTGGGAATATTATAGCCTGATTATGAAGTCGTCTTTCTGATTCTTAGAGCAGTGATGACTTCGATTCCACTGAGTAGTTATCATTATTTTCCTTTATAAATCGCATTCATATCAACTTTGTGCAATTAAGAAAGGCGTACAGGTAAATGCTTCCAAATTTTTCGCAATCCATTAACTTATTTGGTGTAATTCTATTCTCTCTGCTCTGCTTTGTTGATCTTCCAGAGGGAAACTTTTTTATTTCAAAATTATTAAACCCATTTCAATATTTTATTGACATAAACGAGGGGCACCATATTTACCAGCTGCTATGACTTGGATGTAAAAATTAAAAAAAATACTAATTCATTTCGCCCATCACGATCCTTTAAAACTTCACAACGAAGTGGTTCATCAAAATCGTCAATGCACTTTGACAATGCACTTTGAAGTGTTGTTACTCGTTTTCCTCATTCGATTCTAACAATAAGATAAACAGCTGACAATCAAACCCCTTCAAATAGTCGTAATCTACATACAAATGTAGTGACAGTCGAGGATTCCGATAATTTCAACTGACACTTGTGATATGGGGCTAACCAGCCATTACATACGTATGGTGATACCTTATCATGCATTATGACGTTGTACTCATTAACATAATTCAATATCACTCATATAATTGCTTGTCTACTGAAGAGCATGAGGTCCTCGGTTCGATTCCCAGGTCGGACAAAGTATTATTGGGCTTTTCCATCCGGAAGCAGCCCGGAATCTGGATTCGTGCCCGGTTGTTTGGCAATAGGCTTGCCCCCTATTCGACTTAAACATATCTGATGAAATGTGAGTGTACTCTATAGTACACTCACATTTCCACAACAAGGCAGAAGCAAGGCAAGGCAGAAGCAAGGCAAGGCAGAGGTGTACCTGTGTACGCCTCTGCCTGAGCCTTTGCGGATTACCCAGGCATAATGTTATGCTACGTTACTTGTGATGTGGCACTAACCGACCATTACTTACGTTATGCCTCATCAAGCTTTGTGTTGTACTCGTTAACATATTCAATATCTCTCATAATATTGTTTGTTTACCAACAATCCAATATGGCCGCGGAAGTGCGTGCATGATTCCAATAAACACAACACTATAATAAAAATAGAAAATAAAATACACACGTGCTTGTGATTTTTGTAGTATTTATTTATAGGATTCTATATAGGATTCTCCGTCCAACTGATCTATACACATAATAAATTAACGAAAGCAAAACTGCACATTGAATACTTATAACATAACAATCTATAATCCACCAGTGCGGGTTAGTAGATGTCACATGTCTTTGAATTTTTGGTTCACGATGTTTTCCGTCCTCGTTTTGAGAGCAGCGCTGAAGAAATAAATGAAACAAAGTAAAGCGCTTGCCTGCACCCTAATTGCGGAACACACCATCAATCACAATCTCAATAATATTGACGGATATTGCTAATCCATTGCTTCATATGTTCGAGAAAAATATTTTCTCAACAACGTAAATAACGCAATGAATGTTTTTAAACTGTCAAAATGAAAACCATTCCTACTGTTAGTGTGTTACGTAATTACCCCGCAGGGTTCGAACCCTCGACCTACAACTCGTATGTCGCGGCTGTTACCACTCTGCCACCACTGCTCTACTACATTGAATATAATAAAAAAAAGTAATTGCTACGAGGTGTCGGCACGAGTCTGATGCCGAAAATATAGTTCTTAGAATTGTTTTCTGTCCGCTTTGGCGCAAAAACGGCTCAACGGATTTGGATCAAATTTGGCTCACAGGTAGTTTATAGCCTGGATTAACACATAGGATACTTGTAATCGCGGTAGTACGTTCCCGTGGGATAATTTCCTACACACACGCGGACGAATCCGCAGGCAAAATCTAGTAGAAAATAAACATTGAAACATTGATCAATACGGGGAAAATTAAACGTTGATTATTTCATGTGTTGATATTTCCTTTCGGTTTTCTTAAATGAAATGTTAGCGGTGCGTGTATCACGTTACACGATAAACGAGTTAGTTAGTCCCGGTAATAAATCAGTCCAATTATTTATTAGGTCAAATTATAATCAGGAAACGGGCAGTTTTTGTCGATCAATTGTTTGTATTTCTTCTGTTGAAACGAAACTTACTGTGTGTTGGAAAATATTTTGGTGTTGCCATGTGAAAAACGTATTCTAGTTTCGAAAGTTATTGTCGACTAGCTGCGCCCTACGGTTTCACCCGCATAAGTATCGATCCCGTAGGAATGTGGAATATGGGTTAAAAGTATCCTGTGTCCCTAATCCAGGCCATGGTCTACCCATGTGCCAAATTTCATCCAAATCCGTTCAGCCGTTTTAGCGTGAAAGCGCAACAAACAAACTTACTTTCGCATTTTTATATTAGGATTTTAGAATGAAAAACTAACAGGCATGTTGAAATACATTAACAATGTTTGAGAGCAAGTAAATGAAAAAGAAATGTGTCGTGTCGGTCAAAATGTTACAATTTTTTCGGTACAGCTCTCTTTCGCCAAGTGTGCAGATTATAACTTGCCATAGGGAACTTCGTTTCAATAACTTAAAATTTTAATATAAATATAAGAAAAGAAACACAGAAAGTGAAACACTAAATATTACCATAGAAAACGAAAGTATCGTACCTTAGCAACCATCTTAAAACCCGTATAATTACCGCACACTTTCATCAATGACACGGAATTCGAAACATTCGTCGCGTCTCGTCGTTAAACGTTTGCGCAGCCGCAGCGAATTAATTCAATAATTGTATTATACTCAGCTGTTGCTAAGGCGAATATCATCAAGTTGGTATTCCGCATTCCTAGAGAATGGCTCTATAAAGATTCAGTTAATAGTCCACATTTCGTCCCACGTGCTGCCGAGTTAAGGTGAAGTGTCCAAGGATGTTTGTCTATAAAATGTATTTTACGTATTTTTGCAGCAGTGGTGGCCCAGTAGTAACGGACGCGACTTACGAGATGTATGTCGTGGGTTCAAACCCAGTCAGTCGTTTTATTTTGTCTAATTTTTTACATCACCACTGCTCTCAAAACGGTGAAGAAAAACGTAGTGAGAAAACCGGCATGTCCTAGAACTAAAAATTCAAAGACATGTGACATCCACCAACTTGCACTGGGCCCCCGTGTTGGATTACGGCCCACTCCTTCTCAAAAGAGAAGAGGCCTGTGCCCCACGAGTTTTTTTTTTTTGCTAATCTGTGGGTCATAGAATAAAATTCATGGAGGTACTACACGCACGATACTAGTAAATCGAAGTTTTTTTTTTATTTAAGTTTGCCCTTAATACAAGTTATTTCATAACTTAGGGGCCGTCTCCACGAGCGAGAGAATCGTCGTGACACTTATTTCTATCACTCTCTTAGAACGTGTCCGCACACAGCGATGTTATGGCGGCGATGCGACGAGTGGCTGAGTGCGAGCGAAACGTCATCGTATCGCCGCGCGCCTGTCGCTATTGGCGGCGCGCCCGCCGCGCGCTCGCTACGGAACGTGGCGCTCTCGCAGCGAGAGCGCGGCGAGCGCGCTGTCAAACGCAGGCTTCCCGCCCGCGTCATGTCTGCGTTGCCTGTCTGCTAAGCAAAGACGTTACGTATTGACATTTTTTTTTAACAACTTGAAGTGAGGGAGAGACCTGCACTTTACGATGTGCAGTTGCCAGTCTCGTCGCGGAAACGCGGTGATTCCGTTGCGAGTCGTCGCGGACACGCGGCGATTCCGTTCCGAGTCGCGACGTTACGCTGACGGAATAATCGTACGTTCGTGGAGATTACCCGACGATAGAAGCGCAGAATCGTCGCGATTCTCTCACTCGTGGAGACGGCCTCTTAGTAAGTGTGCTGGTTGCAACGCAAACCTATTTGGCTAACTAGCATAAGTCAAGTGTTACAGGTGATGATGCTATTTGATGTAAACATTGTTATTTGTTTAAATAAATCCTAATGCTGACTAATATTATAAATGCGAAAGTGAGTTTATTTGTTTGTTACATTGTCACGCTATAACGGCTGAACTGATTTGGATGGCATTTGGCACATTGACAAATTGTTTATTTTATTCTTTTAGTAGCTGTTGCCCGCGACTTGGTCTTCGTGTATACGGGATGAAAAGAATCCCTATGAAGAGCCCTTGTCATTCTCCGAGTCATGGTTTATCGACTTGGAGAAGGACAAGGGCTCTTCATAGGGATTCTTTTCATCCTGGATACACGCAGACCAAGTCGCGGGCAACTGCTATTAAAAAAAAAAAATTCTCAATAGATACTTAAGTAAGGATGGGACGTTGACGCAGGGAGGGAAAACAAAACATAGGGTGGTTTGGCCAAACTACCGCTTTGATTCGGCCAGATCTTAGATTTGTTAATTTTTATGGTCTATGTCCATGATAATCTTAGTAGTAGGAAACTTACGTACTATTTTTAAAGTAGATTTTTTGGCACCGGTCAGGGCAATGATGCAATGTGCAATATACTATCGTATGAAGTATTTAAGAGCCATGATTTATTAAATAGGTACTTACTTAGATACAATTAAATGGTATAAAACAATAGTGCAGTTCTATCAACATCCTTCGAATAGTTAAAACTGTAGCACTCATCTGATTTTATTTCAAAAACCACGTGATTTAATTAGTTTAGCGCAGTGATTTTCTATAAATCTAGATAGTATAATGAGGAATTCAATATAACCTACAATAATTGCTAATTGATCCACTGCAAAGTGCACTTTACAAAATATTTGATGCATGTTCTATCAACGTGCATCAAATATTTTGTAAAGTACTAAGTTTAACGTTCTACCGGAATAAATATCGCATTTTCCTTGGACCAGAATAGACTTTCATTTTAATAAAATTAGTGCTTAAGCAATGCCTAATTTTTGTAACCTTTCATCACCTAGACTACGGAAGCCATAAAAAATACAGACGGCTCTACTTAACCTAGAAACTAAGGATTTACGATTTTTTTTCGGCACTCTCTAGTATCGTATTACATCAATAGTTTTCTATTCATTACTATTTTTATAGTTAACTAGCCTTCGGAGTTGTCCTGATCAAAAGTTCTTACAAAAATCCCATGAAAAACGGACGTTCAGTTTTTTCCAGAAGTTCAACATTTATCGGTAACATTTCACATTTTTCTTTGCCTTAAAACCTAATTCGGACTGTTATGAACATTTCAACACAAAAAACAGATGGTTTCATGCAAACGTGTAGGTATGTAACTATAAAAATAACTAAAAATAACTATAATTTTCGGCATTCGGATTTTTTTTTTCTTTACTTGTGCTACAAGATATTGCTTCTTGCCAATTTTCATGATTCTAGGTCAACGGGACATACGCTATAGGTTTTGGTTCCCTTGCGTGTCCCTTGAGTGTCAAAATATGCAGCATAAACGGAACATAATCGGCCGTATCTTTTAATTGCCTTGACTTAGAAGTTTGATTTTTTTTCACTGCTTCAAGGGATTGCAGCCCTGAGGATTTGGTATTAATTCCAACTTGATAACTGCACGCGTTCCTGAGAAAAAGGGTCTTGACAGACGGACAGACGGATGGATAACGAAGTGATCTTATAAGGCTTCCGTTTTCCTTATGAGCTACGGAACCCTAAAAATATCCAAATCGGTCCAACCGTTCTCAAATGTTGCGCTAACCAAAGAACTATAACAATCAGTAGAAGAATAATAATTTTATTTTCATTCATTAAGTAGCCTACCTACCTAACGCCTTACCTTACCTTTTTAATTAAATAAATAAAATAATTATTGTTAACCTGATTTTTCTTTAAGAAAAAAAAAAAAACATAATATTTAGAAATGTGGTCCTACTTAATAGTCATCGTACAGAATCCCCCACTTAACCTAGCCTTAACTCCTAACCACGAAGACAATTCCCTAACCCGATCGAGTAACCGCCAGTACAGCTTCCCCTTAACCAGTGTAACATGTAATTGGGCCAGGATGTTGGGAATAACCGTCTGATTCATACACTCGTGACTACGCCCACCGGCGGTACACTTTCAGTTTGCCTACAATGTGAACACAGCTGATAGACGCGACTATTTCTATTGCTACTCATCCCTGTTTGATTGTTCCTATTTCCATGAAGGTTTGATATCAATGGGACTAGAGCTATCGGCCAAGGAAACTTTCCGAGAAAGATATCCTGGTGATGTAAAGCAAGTTAAGTCTGGATTTGAAGAGTACGGAATTTCTTCAGAATTTGGGCCGAACATATAAATACGATTACTTAGAGATTAGAGACGATTATTTAGAGATTAGTATGAATGCCAGGACACTTAAAAAAAATCAGTTTTACATAGAGAAATCCTAATGGTGCCAAGCCAGTGGTAAACTGGTATGGACTGGTCTTCAGCCATCATTCAACAGTTTAAGCTTACGTCATTCGCAACTACAAATCTTTTTCGCAAGACCTTCGCATACCTACGAAATATGCTTCCTACTTTTCGCATAAACGGGAAATATCATTTTACTCGTCTCTTTTCACACTTTTTTTTTCTGTCTCTCATCCAGTGTGTTCCAGAAAAATCAAGATTATTTGATCACTTGGCTACACATTAAAGGCTTTTATGGATATTTAATTCCGGTGTCGGTTCTTTGTTGCCATGTTTCTGTCTGACATAACTTTCTACTCAAATACAGCCACATTCTCAATCACAAATCAATTTTTAACCTTGGTTAGTGTCATGCTGTCAGTTTTAAGATGACTATGTTACACATATCTAACTATGTAAGATTTTTAAAACGTCTTTAAGAAACGTGTCGTTTTATGATTCTAGGGTATAGCAACCAAATTCTACATACTACACGAATTTGTTACAAATGACGGAAGGGACATGTGAAGATTAGAGATCGTCGTATAAAACCGGGGTGTCTAGTGTCTAATGTCCTGACAACTGCGTCGTCTAGCCGCACTTATCATGTCTCGTTGACTAGGAAATATGGATGTGTTGTAGATATCTCAGCTATGGCGTGGACAGGGGGACTTCCATGAGAATCTATCTCCCTGGTAATGTAATAAGTTTAATCTTGAAGAGATGAAACTGAAAACCAAGAATCTCGAGGATTATTATTGACACGAAAGAGTAGATTGTATCACTTTGGTGTATCAGAAAAAAAAAGCTTGCCTTCTCGTGTGCAAAAAAATAATTAAATTCACTGTTTAATCATGAAACTTCAAGGCCAATCAAATGACAATTTCTTTGATGTTTCACAAGTTTCTGTCATTGTATGATTAAAGGCCTTACGTTTATTCCAGTTTTAATTTACTTGATCTGTATAAGCTTTCTGACTAGGTTAAATATAGAGTTCGATTACTCACGGCTTGCAATAGTTTTCTTATAGATAGAAAACCGTTACAGCACACCTACAAACCGACCTTAACCTTCGAGAATTATTAAATTTTAATGAGGAAAGACGGAAATCGTAAACACGTGATGGATAAATATATGCTAATAACTAGCAGGGGGCAAACAAAATGCTGTACGAATACAAAAAAGGTCAGATTATAACGACAGGTGACACGTTGTTGAGGCTCCTCTTACCCTAAAACGTCACGACACAATCACACAACACTATTTTCGCAGCAATTTTTAAAGTATTTTACACTGACGAAATCGAGGAAACAATACTCGTTTGCCACTACTAAAAATGTATAAAACATCTGTTACTACGCTGCGGTAGGCACTGGAGATTCATCTTACTACGCCGTAACCAGTTCCTTAAATACATTGTAAAATATTGCGGTTTTTTCCGCCATTCGTGCGACACATATACATAATGTAAATTATCAAGCCAGACGACATTTCGTGCTTTTAATTCTAGAATAATTTTCTTTATAAAAAATGAATGGGATTCACAAATTACGGATTTCAATGCCACGCGTGGTTGGCGTATTTAGGTTGGTCGTGCCAATTTCTTCGGTTGGTGCCTCAAGGTTGCTAGATAAGTGGGTGTATATAGGTTAGCAGGATCGTCGGAAGATATCGCATTGTGTGCGCTGGTTAGCTATTGGTTTTGATTACAGTCGCCTTTGTGAAGCGAGCGATGTGGACTGATTGGAGAGGATGCCTATCGGGTGATAACGTTATGGCACGTTTGCTTAGGTTGCTTTGCTAGACTGGTCTTTATTTTATCTATCTTTTCTTATACTTCACTGAAGTTTTATTGGAATGGAAGTATAATTCTAGATATGGTCAGAAAAAATTGTGAAATCCATAAAAGTGGACCAGATATTTCACTTACGACATCGCTACTAGAATGTGAATCAGTCTAGAATAATCCCAATAAGAATTTATCGATGGATGGTTATTTTCTGTGATTCACAAGTGGCATAAAAATGTGTTAGCACATTCAAATTACTTTCTCAAAGTCAGTTGCAAACCATGTCATGTACTAACGGAAACTGATCACATAATCACTGTAGTAACTTAAAATTCTCCTAACTAATGAGGATGTTTATTAAGTATAAATATTTAAATAAATATTTACAAATACATAAAACGATTCCTTTGACTAATACAACATAAACTTTGTACACAAACGTCTTTCCTCAATACGTAGAAAGGCATAGAATCTGCATATTTTCCGTTAATCTTAATGTTTGAACTCTGTTTATCCTGTTATCGGGGAAATCCTTTGATTTTAATGTACTACGTCCATATAAGATTATCATAATTATCACCTTTGTATGCGTTATGTAAGGTAAACATGTGCCAATCGGAATCCCAATTCAGATTTCACATTCATTTTCTATTAGAGATGAGGGAAATTTACTGAATGAATTGTACTGTAATATTTGTGATCTCCGACAAAGGATACACATATACAATATAAATCACAATAATAAAAAGGTTTATTTAACGTGTGCTCCTTCAATTATAGACCACTGCTTGCACATTAACTAGGTGTAAACACGATAAAAATTAAAAAAGAGGAAATAAATGATAAAATTTACGAAAAAGATAAAATATAATATGTCAAGATTGAGCATTCATATTACAATCTATAAACAACTGAAGAGTTTATTTGTTTCTTTGAACGCGCTAATCTCGGGAACTGCCAGTCGGATTTGAAAAATATAATTTTGGTTTAGATAGGCCAATGTTGTTTGAGGGACCCGTGGCTAAATAATAACTGTCGCACAGGTCGATCGATCAGGTTAAGCTACGCTTGCCGCGGTTGGTCTGTGGATTGGTGACCATCTTTACATACCGAGACCCCTCCGTGCCTTGGAAAGCACGTTAAGCCGTTGGTCCCGGCTGTCATTCTTTGACAGTCGTTACGGGTAGTCAGAATCCCGAAAGTGTGACAACCAATCTTACCTAGGGGTACCGTATTACCCAGTAACTGGGTTGTGGAGGTCAGATAGACAGTCGCTCCATGTAAAATACTAGTATTCAGCTGCATCCGGTTAGACTGGAAGCCGACCCCAACATAGTTGGGAAAAGGCTAGGCAGATGATGATCATAGGCCAATGTTTGAGGAAGGCAGTAGCCTTAATAAGTATATTAACATCACGCTAGGGCCCTGAGGAGCCGAGCAAAAACGAAAAAGCCAGAAAGAACGCTAAGCGAAAATGAAGTAATAGGGCGATGCGACGGCGTGCGTCGGACGAACAAGAAATTTTGCGCGGACGAAGTCGAGGTTTATAATTTTTTTATTACATTGGAACTACTATATTAAAGGTATTATTATACAACATGTAACGTTAAATGCGCAAAATCTCAGACACCCCAACTGATTTTTAATTCAATTGGGCTATTTCGGAGACAAAATAAGTCATTAAAAAATTGTAAAGGTTTTATGTGCTGTTTTAGTTTTACTGGCCATTCTGATCGTTTCTTGCGTCTGCGACGACGCTTTATCGAGGGAGGAGTCGTCACCGGGCCGCTGCGCCGCGCTGACATAGGCTTGCTTGACCTATTAATAAATAGACACGGCAACGTTTTTAATGAAGATTTTTTGAAAAATGTGACCTATATTAAAAAGTGGCTCAAATTAATTCTGCTCGTTATTCTGATCAAACTATTTTCAGGTTTTGCGCATTTAACGTTACACGTTGTATATGAGACGCCTCTGGTATTGCAGACGTTCAAAGACGGCGGTGACTATTTACCATCACGTGATCCAACTGCGTGTTTATCACTCAATGAAAAATACAGGGTCCCATTAAAACAGATGGACTAATTTTAACACAGCGCTAATGACGTCTAAACAAAGATATCCAAGAAAAAAAAAAGACACTGATTAAAGTGATTTTTTTTCGACCTAAAATAATAAATAGCCGGCACATTAGTGTATTTTGGTAAGCTGATTATTTTTCTTGTAAGTATCTAATGCGTTTTTCTTATTTTGGTGGTCTGAATGATTTCTAAAAGTTTATCCATCTATTTTAATGGGACCTTACATAGTCGAGTCAAAATTTTAGAAAGAAATGAGAAAACAAATAAACATACAATATTTTCGCCAGTTGGCTTGGCATCATGAAAGGTGGATGTCTAGCTCCCCTGCAGAATATTTTTATTATTATCACATGAGAGTACTCATGTGATAATAATAAAAACATTCTGCGTCACCAAACGATACGGAGAACGCACGAAATTTCCTAGTTCCAATGAAGACGAGAGAATTATTATGTAAATTGAGCGAATCAGCTGCTTTTTAACCCACGCATGTTGTAAAATTGAAAAAAAATGGGTTAATAGAGTTAGCACAGTGTGAAGCCATGATCTAGTAAGCATGTTCAGCAAGTGGGTAGACCCAGGCCACTTGCATCCACTTGCTGAACACACTTCTACCGTCGGTCTTCATACCGGCTAGCTTTTCCAACTACAAAAGAAACCAAATGCTAAATATAGCTTTTGCGTGTGGCTAAGTAATAACAGCCGCACGGGTCGATCGACCAGGTTAAGCTATGCTTGCCGTGGTTGGTCTGTGGATGGGTGACCATCTTTGAATACCAAGACCCCTCCGTGCCTCGGAAAGCACGTTAAGATGTTGGTCCCGGCTATCATTCGTACATCTTAGACAGTCGTGACGGGTCGTGAGAAACCCGAAAGTCTGACAACCAGTCTTACCAAGGGGTATCGTATTACCCAATAACTGGGTTGTGGAGGTCAGATAGGCAGTCGCTCTATGTAAAATGCTGGTATCAGCTGCATCCGGTTAGACTGGAAGCCGATCCCAACATAGTTGGGAAAAGGCTAGGCAGATGATGTTCATGGGGATCTCTGTCTGCCTTATCATCAGTCAATAGCTCTTCTTCTTCTAAGTCGTGCTGCAGCAGTAGATTCTTCATCTTTTTATTTCTTTGTCCTTTTTGGGTAGGCCATATTCCTTCACTGTTCTATAGAAAATGTCACTGTTATATAAACAATGTTTAATTCAGACTGCTCCGTTACTCACAAAGTTATCAGTTTGCAAATCGTAAACCAGTGACTTTCATCACCCCAGTTAAAGCAGACACCTAACCGCATCGGAGAATGCACCGCTCCACGACTTCAAAGGTAAACGGTATACTTCTATAAATAAATTGACAATCATAGTATGTGGTGCATTCTTACGTGTGCCAAGATATGTATGCGACGGCGAGGGCGACAGTTGGAAATAGCGCTTGATTAATTGCTTACCATTGTGCAATTGCATCCACTTTCCTTATGCAGGCTACTTGGCTAGTTAGGAAATACTGGGCTCCCTTTTTGGTAGATCCTGAACGTTTTCGTTCAAGGGTTTTATGGTTATGGAGCTCATTATGTCTGTGGCTATTCTAATGTTTCCTGTTACACAATTGTGGGGTAATGGATTAGTCTTTCTTGGACGTCCTGTTCTGAGTCCAAGATCTCTTTCATCTGGGTTAACAGGGTATTCAAGTCTTCAGAAAGAATGGAATTCTTCAAAACCAGTTGGAATAATGTATTATCCGTATTCTAATACAAAATTAGGACATATTTTTCTATCTCATAAGCCCATTTCGTATACAGAAACGCATCAAAAGAATTCTAATTCCAGCACACAAAGAACATATTTGGTTTGATCTTGATACGCCTTGTCCGCCTCCGCAGTACTTTTGTAACATTAGAAGTGTAAAAGGTATTTCATAAATAACACAAAGTAATTTGAAATGAGATGTGCATAAAATATTTTGGCATTGAAGGAAAGAGTGCAAATGTCAGTGAACTGGTCAGGCAGTCCTAGGGCGTAAGCGATCCAACCCAGTTCAATGCAAGTTCCGCTTGGCAACGCATTCTCTTCATGAAGCTTTGCGTTTGCTAAAGATTTAGGGTTTTCGAGGTATTGAAAACTAAAAGCATGTCTAGCTTTCGTAATATTTTTTTGTTCATAATGCGTTCTGTGAAATTCGGTTGATCAAACGGTTTTGAAGCTTTGGCTCGTTGGTCGTCTATGTAGAGTTCCTGGAATACTGTTGAGATATCTTAGGTCGTGTACATCAACAGTTTTAAGAGGTTTCTACTGTCTTACTTTTATTCAGTCTATCGATATATTTTTTGTATTTAAAACGCTTGAAAATCAATCATCGATTTGCCTCTTTGATAGGAACTCAAAATTACTTTTTTCACTACCGTTCACTGAACCCAAAGAATTTCAAAAGAAAATTACAGAAATTCGGACACGTACCTAACAAAATCTACGATATTCCTTTTAAATAAACATAAAGACGCTACCAGTACTTAGGGATTTACGCCCTACAACAATTTAATTTGCTAATTACCTAGTTAATATTCATGCGGTGATTTTCCTCGTCTATTGTGAATTATACCGGGCCTCAGGTAATTGACGACGTTACCTCGGTCATACCGTATTCTATACCACCACGTGACCGCTGCAACTGTTGCAATGTATCGCTGACCTGACACCCTATTGCGATGTCACTAGATAACGTTAGTTAGGTCAAGATTGTTTAAATTGTTGCATTCAAAAGTTGGTGTGGACTATTTTTGTTACAGAAGTGAAGTCATTTTACTAATCCAAACAGACATTTATGAGGTGAAAAATTTTGTCTCTATAGCTTTAAAATTCTTGAGAAACACGTAACATTTGCATTTCACACGACACTTCCTAGACTTCCTCCTACATTTGCGTCATCTTGTGCATTATGAAATTATCTTTTGTACTTCAAATATTTTATGTTCTCTTTTCCTTATTTAACAGAGATTAACCTGTTGTCACGTTTATTAATGCATTTCCACAATTTTCAGCTGTTCTAAATCCAGTGTAGCGTATTTTAATATGAATGGTTATATGTAAATGTTGTTGCTAGGCGGCATTTATCTCGCTTCAGACATCAGCGATAGATATAGTCGCGGATAGCGTAGTAGGTGCCCTACATGGTTGCGTCATACGCTCGCAGGCGCCGGCGGCGGCGCTTGCGCGCGCGCATCTCGGTCACTGTGCCACGCGCTCACGCACCTAGTCACGCGCACACAGATTCACACCAGAAATTACGCATTTTCACAAAGATTATACACGTAGTTACAGATGATAGCGCGTTATTTCATTGTATGCTTTTATAACATTTTTATCGTTCAGAATTAGTTTTGCAAATACATTCCGTTTCAATTCTTCCTCATTGTCACCCGCGCAAGGTCGGACCGTGAATTTATTAACTACATATTTGCTATTTAAATTATTGTAGCTGAAACCAATGTTGAGTACTGTGAAATCAGCATTCGTGTTTAAACTTAAAATATTATAACGAGAAAAGATTAGATTTTTTATGTTTTCTTTGTTACGCTTTCACGCTAAAACGACTGAACGTGTGTTTGACACATTTATAGACCATTACCTGGATTAGGACATGTGATACTTTTTATCCCGATATTCTCACGGGATCGAGACTTATGCGGGTGAAACCACGGGGCGCAGCTAGTCTGGTATAATATATATATTCTTTAAATAACTTAAGTCTTTCTATATTTTTAGCAGTAGTATCTTCCTCACGGTCTGCGCCATCCCCTTTTCCAATTGTCCGATCACGAAGTTTTTTATCAGTCTGCTCCGATCAATTAGTTTTGATTATGTTTGCCAAGTTATCTCTGCAATTGGTTCCAATTGAATTTCGTCGCAGTATTATATGATTACTACTTTACAACTTGTCAAAGGATTCATAGCCGTAGTCAATAATGTTAGATGTTTATTTATCGGTACATGATTTTACTGAAAGAATTAAGTTTTCTTTTATTATTTTTGAATTTCATTTTCATTACGTGCGAACGTTTGTTGCAAATGTAATTTTAGTCTTATGACAAGGTGACATCTATGCAAATATTTTTGTACTAGGAAACGCAGTTTTTATTAGTGACAGTATAGATTGGAGTGAAGCCAGTGTCATGTATTTTCCAATAAAAAACATTTTTAGTTGCAATACTGCAGCATAAATTACGTGACGGTGATGAAAACGTTTACAGGGTTTTCTTTTTAAACGTGAATAGTTCCTGGGAATATATGATTTCATGCAATTTTGTTTTAGAAACGAGAGAATTTGCATAACTCTCTGTCAGCGCAGATGCCGAATGCACTTAACCATAATTATAATTAATTACAGTTCATATTTAAAAGTCCTCAGAATCTTAGCCGCTCAGATTTTCGCAATAGTGACGTAGTTTCCGCATATCGGATTTGGTTGATATAAATAGCGTCCTTAGTAAGTTTCGACTTCGAAGATAGGCCGTGGGTCAATATAGCTATTAAGATGGCGCTGTGTCCGCCATTACAGACTGCCAAAGAGGGAGCGGTGTATAGTGACCATGCTTCTAATGTATTGGGAATGATGATTTGCTGTCTGGTACCTACTGAGAATATTTTATGTTAAACTCATGGTGGATTTGGCACAGTTCGTTGATTTTGATGGGTAGAGTGTGGATAGATGAAGAACGTCTTCATATTGGTATCTAAATGCATCAGGCAAATATGATACTGTTTGTCTCGAATCAAAAACCATTAGGTAAAGTTTAGTCTGGTCTAGACCGTCTAAAATTAGACTTAACACTTGGCGGGCGCTTGGCGGGCATACTGCTGGATGCGGAAGGCGGAGGACAGGGTGTTGTGGCGCAGTCTGGGAGAGGCCTATGTCCAGCAGTGAACTGCGATAGGCTGAGTTGATTGATTGATGCGGGCATACTTCGCCGCCGAATTACGCGTGCAGCGGGGCACAAATCTACCAAATACGTATTTTTACGTGACCCGCGCTCTAGTGACAGACTGCAAAAAACGTAAAAATACGTTGCCCGCATGCCAAGTGTTAAAAAACTGATTTGACTGCAGGCCACAACAGCAATCTCACATTGCAACGAAATTAAATATGTCTAAATTCTTACATACAATGACAGAAAAATATAAGAAGTATACGTTCTCGACGTCAGTTTTTAGTTTGACTTTCCAACAACCTATGCTGACGGGAATGTTAATTATCTGTGTCTTTGCTTAGAACAGACACTGTCATCTGCTAGGTTTTATGATACCTTTTAACCTTCAAGCGGGCGCGCGGTAATTTGTAACGCCTGCGGTCGCGCGTAACCTTAAAGACCTATAGGATATTTCAGGGATTTAAAACACTAATTATTTAATATTTTTTGTATTTATCACATTATCATCATGTTAGGACATAAACAAATAATATTCTAATTTTCTTTGGATTTGTATGCAATTAGGAATCATAAATGTATCGAAAATCGATCGAATCGCGGTCGATTCGACGCCGCGCGACTGCTTGAAGGTTAAATGTCGTCGAATACTGTTTTTAGATGTAGATGTAGGATTTTGTTGGTATTTTTTCAATTCATGTTGCCTCGATTTTTAATCTGCATTTTGTATTTCCCGGTTTTGCTTATAACTAACATATGTCGGACAGATGATGTACTTTTTAAAATAGTCCATGTAAGTCAACAAATATGTTGACTTTGACCACTTTGAATTACGACCTGAGATCCGCCATAAAAATTCAGCTTGACCGCTTATTGTCAGTCAAATGAAGTCTGAAACTCCATTCAAAAGGCTATGACTAAAGACAACACATCCTCTAAAAAAAGAGAGATTTTATTACCGGTGTCAACTTCCCTAGTATCCCCATTTCCTAATGGTCACCCTCGGTAGGGCGGGAGATAACACGACCAATTTGCAGATCTAATATCCGTGGTCCCAAATTATACTCGGCCACGAAAAAGGGAATCGTGAGTGATCCACATGGGCCGTCTTTATGACGTGTTGTGAATTCCCTTGCTTTTGTATTAACATAGTTAAGAGGCCTATTACAAAAATGCGCGTAGATACATGATTTCTTCGTTGACATTGAATACTATTCGTTGGTAAATAAATAACAATTAATTGGTAGTTCTTTTTCTCTTCTACAATGATAATAACCGATTTTTTATTATTATTTATCCATTATATAGCAATAATCGTCCTCCTGATGCATGTTTAGGCAAAAACTCATGGAGAGCTAATTTGAGAGCTCTAATTTGCAGATTCTGTTGAATATAATCCATTAAAAACAATTTTTCTCATATCACAAATATCATATACTTTTATAATAAAGAGAAATAATAATAATGAGGAAAATATATTTTTCGTATATAATATATGCCTTATAAATAAAGAAAAGACGACTGGACCTAATTCAATTTTCTACTGGAAACAAGTCTGAATATATCCGAACTTCTAACATCATTATCACGCGGTATTTATACTAAAATAGTCTCCAATAATTGCTTAAGTATTATCAATAAAAAAAAAATTGATACATTGATTTATTAATAAGTAAAATAAAAGTACTATATATTTCACTACGCCGGCACAGTGAAATATATATACCCGCGCCGGCTGGAGGCCTTAATTTATTGAGGCATCCACAGGCAAGCCCGGTTAAGCAGACGACAACCTCATAGGTTGAATTGGGAGAAGCCATTTATTAAAAAAAAAAAAAGATGACTCAGTAGGTACCGAAATGTAAGAGGGCTCTTAATAGAGAAAAATGGTGTCCTCTTTGATTTATCGCTGTGGTGAGAAGATATTAATTTGTGGTATTGTGTGGGTGTGAATGTGGTGTTTTGTCTTCTTTATGGGTGGCCGCATATGTCTGGGTTGAAGTCTGTAGTGGGCTGTTTATTTTTGAACAGGAGGCGACTAAAGGTGGCTTTGCGCTTCCGTATCACCATGCCAATTTGCAATTGGTCTATACTTCTGAATAGTTTCGTTATTTTTCCTAGCCTAAAAGCGCTTTATGCATTCGGTTTCACGAAATAACTTGGAGAGAAATCAATGTGTACATGTCGATCTATTCGGATCGGATGTATGAAATACATGAAGTACAGCCAGTTGGCGCCATGTTTTTCGGATGCGCAAGCACTCTAATAATCATGATCGGAAATGGTTTTGTGTGGGTTTCGACACGATGATAGATTCGTGCTGTTTTCATTTTATATGGGCGTATCAACTGGTTCAATGCTGCCTACGGGATAGACCCCACTCACTTTCGATCTCGAATGTACAAACTCGAAAGTGCGTAGGTTCAACACCAAAGATAATGTTACGCTTTATGTGAGAGCAAAATGAAATAAGCAACAGGAAATTTACTTCAAACAGATCCCCGCCAAGTACAGAGATTGCTTATTAGAATAATGTAATAAACAGTAATAAGTAAAATCAATATTAACGTAATTTTTTACTTGGAGGGATCTGAGAAAAAAAAATATCAGTGATGATGGTGATGAAATATGAAATATATCGATACCTTTTTTTAGTACCTAAAGCCAAATAATAGCATCTAGATAACCCAAAAGTACATTATCCTATCCTTCTCACAAAATATATGTTTTAAACCGATAGCAATTTCCAATATAATCTGTATCGTATCGTCCGGTCCCCCACTGTCATTAGCAATCGATATCAAGATACCTCCTACTGATAAATCTACTACAAATTGCTTTATGTCATCGATAATACCCTTTAGTTAATGGTCGTAGACGTACACTAAATTGTGCTTAGAAAATATTTCTTCGACTGTACCTACATCTGTATTTTATATTGAATGCTTTGGAATGGAATCAGGTTTGTGTTCGTTTTTGAGATATTTTTTAGTCTCGTCTTATCCTACATCTGTTATTGTACTTAAACTTGCTCGTTTGATCATATCTTTGTCAATCCCATGTATACTTTATACCCCAGGTTGTTTATCAAATTCTCAACTACCGAGAGGAAAAATAAACTTACTTTACCTATTTATAGCCACACCACCGTCAATTATTTGTATTTACCACATCGTAATGAAGATGGTTGATATATAATTCCTAATCTATAAACCACAAAATTCTAGTTACTACATTCTTCTGTTGTAGGGAATGACAACCACGGTAACCGTGACTTAACGTTCAAGTTGCTAAATTACTCTAGTATCAATAACATTATGTTGGCTTTTTATTAGAAGGATAGGATAAAATTCGTTTATACATAGTAGATATTCAGCTAACGTATTCTGCTTACTCATATATAATTCCAAAACCAACTGACGCAATGACGTCCATGTCTTCACAGGTGTCATAAAAATGTATGAAGTATTTATTTATGCGATAAGCAATGAACAATATTGTAATGTAGTTTTGTACGAAGAAGTATTTACTTACCTTCACGGTAGATCATTATTGAGGTAAGTAGAAATGACTCATCTGTGTCAATTTTTTCATTGAAACTGATCGGTAATTTTAAAATCTTCAGTCATCTATTATTATGTGTGTCACCTTTGACCATATCATGTATCTGGACTTTAAAACTTCTGAGTATATGTGCACCTAGAAATGACGTCATAATTTGTACGCTACTGTCAATATTTACCTCAGGAAGTCTAACCTCAAGATGCTGGTATTTCCAACTAGCTGAAGGTGGTTATGGAGTCAGATGTCAGTCGTTTCTTGATAGTACTGTCATTCAATCATGTCTGGGTGTGGTTGGATAGTATAACAATTTCAAGTTGGCAAGGAAATAATGTACTAGTATCAAATAATGTGCATCTATAACTATATTACTAATAATAAAGTTGAAAAGTTTGTTTGTTTGAACGCGCTAATATCTGGACCTACCGGTAGGATTTGAAAAAAATATTTTTGCATTTGACAGCGCAATTCTTGAGGATGGCTATATGCTACTAACATCACGCTAAGACACTCCTGAGCCGAGCAAAAACAAAAAAAAAACGAACGACAAGGTAACAGCGCGGGCAGGCGATGTATTGCGACGGGGGGGGGGGGGGGGGATAAGAAACACGTGGGCAGAAGCTAGTATTTAAATATAATATATTTTAGTTTGTTCTAAATGATAACAGTCGCACAGGTCGATCGATCAGGTTAAGCTACGCTTGCCGCGGTTGGTCTGTGGATGGGTGACCATTTTTACATAGCGAGACCCCTCCGTGCCTCGGAAAGCACGTTAAGCCCTTGGTCGCGGCTGTCATTTGTGGATTTTTGACAATCGTCACGGGTAGTCAGAAGCCCGATAGTCTAACAAGCGGTCTTACGAAGGGGTACCGTATTACCAAGTAACTGGGTTGTGGAGGTCAGATAGGCAGTCGCTCCATGTAAAATACTGGTATTCAGCTGTATCCGGTTAGACTGAAGGCGAACCCAACATAGTGGGTACAAGGCTAGGCAGATGATGATATTTGTACCCCTGCATTACATCGTTATGGCATAGTCTTGTATTAGTTTATCTCGTCCCCCTTTTATTCCTAAACATTTTTACGATAACCCACATTATTAAACACGCTTGTTTTACTACGGTTACATCACACAAATTGCTGTCAAGTGGAACACCAGATTTTATAGTTATGTCAATGATTTCAGTTTTATGTTTGGTTCCATTAGATTTCAGGCCCGCATTGAGAAAAAATGCGGTCGAAGGACAGAGGTTTTAAATACACACTGGTGTGCTAATAAGACTAATTACAATTACTCATAAGTTTACCGTGGTGATAAGGTACTGACGCACAGTTCTCGTGATACGCAAATCGTACAGTTGGCAGTGGATTTGCATATCGATAACGTTTGTAAGCGTGATGGTGTTCTTACTGACGATTGAACGTAGATGTGTCCCAGTTACAACCGATGAGATATCATATGGATTAAGGATTATGTTTCTGGCAAAAAATTTTAAACGTCTCGTTTTGGTTTCGTAAGGTTCGCGAGCGGTGAATCTTTATATTGCAGAAAGTCCATCTTAGCAACATGGGATGGAGACATATAGGTTCATGGTCTTACGGAACATGACTTGAAAAATATTTATTTACGTAACAATTGCTTCCTGCACGTACAGTTAACACCAAAGCGTGCAGCAAGCCAACAACATAACATTTACCTAACTAAAAACTTCATGGAAACATTAAACATCGATTTATTATTAATATTATATGTGAATTTAACTAGACTTCAAGGACAATATATTAAGAATGTGGTCTTACGGAATTTTATTCCCCTCTCACTATTAACTCCTCAAGCAAAAACCAAAGTTAAAAAAAGATCCTTCGATGGAGGTCAAAAAGGAGAAAAGAACCAACTAAATCGCTCCCGATCATATCATCTGCAATTTTTCTTCGAAATAAACTCTTTAACAACGTTAAACATCCTGATCCGCATAACATCCGTTATGGCTTAACATAATATCCGAAATTTTAAACTTAAACCTTTATAATACCTACCCGTTCCTGTTATATTTCATCTGGTCTTCGAAACTTGTTGTAACTTGTCCTTGAAAGCTTTCTAATGCGTACCTACTTTCAGAGGACGACAAATTGTGTCTAGAAGTTTACATTGTTATTTGACTTTCTGAAAGGTTTTTGAATGGTTGACGATAATTAATGAAGTTTATGTTTTTTGGGTACATTATTGGCATTGTATGAACGGCTTCGAAATGTTTAAAGTTTCAATGTAAGGGTTTGAAAAAGCGAGGGTTTTTTTTAATAAATGGCGATTGAGATTATCCGATTACATGGAATTTTTTATAAGGCACGTTATTTTCAAGCTCTTTTCAATATTCGTGCCATTCGGTAATAATAAATAGTTTGCAATATGCCTCTGAATAACTTAACATAATATTGTAATACCATAATACGAAATTCCATAAAACTCCCTTACACATACTTAAAACATGTATATGACCCAACCCCAAATGGCCGCCATAATGCAGTTATGAGTCTCCATCTCCACATACATACTTGGTAACCGTCAGGGTAAGGGGACGTTAGACGACCCCTAGATGGGAAGGGGAAAATTAATTGTCCAACAAGCGTCCGGTCTAGACTTTCGGGACACTTCGGAACACTCAAGTGGACATAAACTTTGTCCCCCTTTGTGCCGTCTGTCCTTCCGTATGCTTTTGGTAATTAATTAATTTCTTCATAAGTAATTAGTGTACCCGTGTGTGACGATGTTTTTCTTTTTGTTGCAGGGTGAGTACAACAAATCTTGGGAACTGGAGAAGTGGAGAACTTCCGTTTTAACATCAGAAGGTATTTCTTTATTGTATCTATACTTACAATAACAGCATGTAGAATTTATTAAAAGTTAGTTCATCGACTGTGTTGCAATGCAACGAATGATACAGCCATCTCATACGGCAGATAGGTAAAATGATGACCGCAATTTCTTTTAAGGCAAAAGCTTATCTAACGTGTATAATTTATAGGTTTGAAAACGGTGAATAAATGATGATTCGTCCATTACCGTTGGCGGGAAAGTATCTAAAATTAGAGTACCGATTAGTGCATTATTGAGTCATCGTATGGCCCTCCTTCAGACAGTGCATTCACTCTTCACGGGAAACCTATAAATTATACCAATTATAATATTTTACCTCACTCACATGCTTGTATGGGAAAATCCAGTTCAGAGATACTGCCTGCATTCTATGTTATAATTATGTTAATTAAATTAGGTCATGAAGTTATATGTGTTTGTTAACGTTCACCTTAAAATCTGTCCGAATATTTACATTTATTGGCTGCATTAACGAAATTATTAGAACAGTGATTAGTCGTTGTCTGTGTGAGATACAGCAGAAGCTAGTTCGACTAGTGTATCGACTTTCGAGAGAGGGAGTTTGAAGGTTCGTTTATTTAAGTTTTGAGCGTAAATTTTACTATCACCGAGTTTAAATCCAGTGTTTTACGGTGCACGGTGTGCGAGGTTCAAAGAGTCCGCTAAATATATACGTGCAAGTAGTACCTACTATCTCCGTTTACATCACACTGCCGGTTAGGACGGTATCCTATGATTTACATGCATGTACACTATTTTTAGAGCCGGCACAAGGTACAAAGTCACGTGTTCTTGACAACGCGGTAGTATTTTGCAGTCGTGTAAAATATGTCTTTCGTTTTCGTCTACGAGTTGTTCTTGTTTTAGTAGTGGTACAGGGTTAAAGCTGTGGTTTCAATTAATGTTTATTATTCTATTTATTTATTGCCTATGTCGTAAAGAACGCTAGCTACTTAACTGTAGGTTAGCGTGGGTGGCGATATATATAAAGGTGGCCACTACCTAGTAAAACCGGTCAGACCGCAATCCGCGGGAAAATAGTTGTCGTGCTGATAGCACGCGACATTCCCTCTATAGCAAATGTATGACGATATTAAAAGCCCGGGAAAAAGGCAGTGAGAATTACAGATAGCAGAAGAATAGTAAATATTTTGAAACTATTCCAAACAATCATTTAAGATTAGAACTGTTGACCTAGTTTCCTCTACAATATCTTTTTCGCAAAGCTTTCCCGAATTGTTATTCGAATAAATTTAATTGCGGAACAAAACGAGGGAAATATATTATGTTAGCAAACAACCGTTTTGTCAGCAGTGTGGGAATATTATCAAAGACGATAGACAGAGCAGTTGTGGGCCGCTTACGAAATCCTCATATTGCTCCGTTCGTTAAATCAACACACAGTTCCAAACTTTACGGTTAGTTAGTATACAATTTATAAAAACATCATAAACAAAAGAGATGTATTTTTCGTCTTGAAACAATATTTCAATCTGTCGCTTCTAGCTCTTCACTAGAAATCTACGATCATTCAGGCCTTGACATGCAACTGTTTAGTGCAAAGCAAAGCTAACGGTACACCCGCCTTCAAGCTTATTTCTAGCGGGTGATGAGTCATATTTCCTTGTTTTTATGATGATAGAATAGGATAGTAATAAAACCAAGTTTGTGGAGCAAGTTCAAATCATTCATGAAATGTGTTGAACTGTTTGATTTACAACCGTTTGCCGTTTGTATACACGGCATTATTGCTCTCCGTGTATTGGGATAAGATTTTTATGCACACATATCGTGGGTGGATACAAAAATGTTTAAATTCATCCATCTTTTCATTACGAAACAATTTTTCTGAAAAAAATTACGAGGCGTTTTCTTAAGTAATCCTTTCACGTGAATTCGTCTTTCAGAAAGCCAATTGTATAAATTATGCTAACTTTAGATTATAAATTTGCCAAAGCAAAATATCCATTGTTTCGGTCTATCTGAAGGCCTATACAAGCTGTCAATGAACATTACCTTGCTGAATCGTGCCATTCTTATGATCACCTAAATTGCTATCCTGAAACACTTGCTGACCATGTATCCGACCGTTATAATACCATAACTGATCCCCTTACCGGCCATACACCCTGTTGATTCACCAGCGGGTTAAATGTGGATAAACAAGTAGAAAATGGCTTACGTCCGGGAAAATTTGCAAACTGTACCCTTTAACATAGTCTCGGAATGTTTATATTATGTGTAGTTGTGAGAGTTCGGATGCGAAATGGTGAAAGAACTTGGAATGGGCAGTTGGGTTAGGGGAATTTATTTTCGTTTCGGTATTTATTCCTTTAGTGATATTATTGGTTTAATTTTCTGGGTTTTTTTATGTACATTTTGCTGTTTACTCGTTGGTTTACTACTGGATTAGTGGATACGTTATAATATTCGTGGTTCGTTTAATATTTAATTTTTTTTTTTGGTCAAACACAGGAAATACAAATAGTAAAAATGGAGCATTTAAAACTAATAAAGCAGCAGAAGTAGTAATATAGCAGTATCTTCTGGGGTTCTGGAACATTCCCTCCATAGCACCTTAGTGAATACCACTTCTGAAAGAAACGGTCTTCAGGATATCATCATCTGCCTAGCCTTTTCCTCAATATGTTGGGCTCGGCTTCAGTCTAACCGGATGCAGCTGAATACCAGTATTTTACATGGAGCGACTGCCTATCTGACCTCCACAATCGAATTACTATGTAATACGATACCCCTCGGTAAGACTGGTTGTCAGACTTTAGGGCTTCTGACGACTGTCAAAGATCCGCGAATGACAGCCGGGACCAACGGCTTCACGTGCTTTCCGAGGCACGGAGAGGTCTTGATATGTAAAGTTGGTCACCCATCCACGGACCAACCGCGGCAAGTGTAGTTTAACCTGATCAATCGACCCGTGCGCCTGTTATTACTTACCCACAAGCCTCGCACCTCCCAAACGGTCTTCAGGATATGTTACTATTAAATACCATGTTTCGCAAACGTCGAGTATCCTGCTAACCTCCTCATGTTATATGGAATTCTTACAAAACCCTGGATAACGGATCTGCTTATACGGTTACCACAAAATACATGACCAGTATCTTAAATTCTTTACCAAAGCGGATCTTGGCAAAGGGCCGTCCCGTCAGGATGAATAAGTAAAAGTTACTGTGTCCTTTGTAGTGAAAGTAGCCATTTGTTGTCTGCCTAGCGTCCATGGAACTGGATTCTTGGCAGCTGTTATTGCAGCAACGGTTTCTGGCTATAATTGTCCTTAGGTCATTGCGCATGTTCAGAATTAATCGCCGGATCCACGTGTTTAGTTTTACTATTTGACGTTAGTGATGAAATTACGATGTAGTGATAAATGCTTTGTTTATCCCTAAACAGTCTCGCATTGTTTTAGTCTAATTTCTCTTTGTTTAGGGTTGGCCATTGCTGTTCATTTGTTTTACATCTGAAGGTTCTATCTTCTCCATGAAAGATGAAGTGAACAGCGGAGTAAATGCGTAACACACTAACAGTAGCTGTTTATTTTGACAGTTTAACAACATTCATTGCGTTATTTACGTTGATGAGCGGACACATTTTTCGAACACATAAATCAATGGATTAGTGATGATATGGATTATTCAGATTGTGATTTTTAACGTGTTACGCAATTAGGGTGCAGTTCTTAATTGTGAAGAGACATTCAAACAATGCATGTTCTTGAGAGACTTGTCTATTGCTAAAAACATACATGGGTGGATTTAAAAGCTTACCAAGAAGCGCGATTGCCCCCTTCAAATAAATCCGTCTTAATAGTAAATCGCTACTTTTCAAGCCAATATATCAAGCGGCATTTCCTCCAACGAAACATCAATACCGACCACATTTTCCTCAACTCACCCCAAATTGGCAGGCGATCGTTCCAAACAATACAAATTGCCATTCGTTTTCCACAAACATGGAACGGATCCCATTCATCCAATCGCGACATTGCAAACACGGGGTTGACCCTGATGAATAAGTAAACTTTTGATTTTAAAGTACCACGGGATCTTATGAAACATGCAGGAGGCTCTCCCTTTATGTGTCTATATTGTGTGCGGTTATCAATATTTGATTTAAACGTTTCAGGGGTTTTTTGGATAGCCGATGTGTATGGTGAAAATCGGATTACACGTAAGATTTTGGATTGGTTTATGGAAATAAGTTGTTCAAATAAAGTAACATAACATCACACCTATAATTCTCAAAGGGTTTTGTTTAAGACCCATGTAATGGGGGGAGGGGGGGGGGCGAGCCTATTGCCATTAACTGCGCACACATCCAGATAATTCCTTTATTTTCAACATTATTGTCGTCAATCAGAAGAAGTTCCTCATTCTTATTTTCCTTCGAGGAAGGAAGAAAACAGAGATGACGCCTAAGGGCCGGCGCTGACTGACGTCGCGGCACGGCACGGTAAAGGATTTTATTTCTGATTATTTCAATGAGTTTAGAATTCATATTATTTTATTTCGATACAAACACGATTCGATTCAATCTAGCACGTCGTTTCATGCCGTTTCATTCCACGGATTGCCGCAGCTTGCCACCGCGTCCTGCGAGCCACATAGGTCACAGGATTATGACAGCTAAGCTAATTGAAATAAGGTAGTGGTAGGCTGGTCTTTCTGCGGCATACCAAAGCGTCCTTCGGGCTACCGAAGCACGCCCTGCCGTGCGTCCTTCGGGCTACCGAAGCACGCCCTGCCGTGCCGTGCCGTGCCGCGACGTCAGTCAGTGCTGGCCCTTAGGCGTCTTCTCTGTCTTCTTCCTTCCTTACCATATCTTCTTTCTTTAATCAATCTTTTATTCTTGTGATCAATTATTAGCAATTCATGCGTTCAAAGTATTTTAACGTTCACTTATTATACAGGGTTATTTGTAAAACACCAACAACCTTAAGAGGTCATTGTACTCATCATTATGAACAACTTTTACTATAGGACCAAACCTGAAATCGCGAAAAAAAAAAACTGCTGTTCCCTACATTTTGACGACTCGTACGAACATAAATGTAGGGAACAGCTGATATTTTTTTCGCGATTTCAGGTTTGGTCCCATAGTAAAAGTTGATCATATTGATGAGTACAATGACCTCTTAAGAGGTTGTTGGTGTTTTACAAATAACCCTGTATAACATTTGTTTCAATTAAGTTGCTGACCACAATGGTTTTAAAAACAATAGTTTCTAAATAAAACCAAAACCACGGTGACCATAGCTGTGGCAGTAAAATTGTCTACTTCCTTATAAAGTACCAAGGCTTAAGTAGAATAAGTAGGTAGTTGAGTTACACATTCCTCTCGATACACTCACACGCGACTATCGGTTTGGTTTATAATATAAAACAAACAGCCCGCGGTTTCACTAATATACTAGCGGAACTAAAGTTCAGTTTGTTACTATTTTGTTATCTAGGAAATACTGTGTGGGACGACCGTCAGCTAGATGGACCGACGACCTTAAAAAGGTGGCCGGGACAGACTGGGTGCGGAAGGCGGAGGACAGAGTGACGTAGCGTAGCCTGAGAGAGGCCTATGTCCAGAAGTGGACTACGATAGGCTAAGTAAATTGATTTAGTGTATCTGTGTGCTAAATTTCATTCAGCATTTATGCATCGATCAGCTATTTATGCGTGATACTGGTCAAGGAAAAAACAGTTTTACTAACTCCCACATAATGCCCAAATTCAATTGCCCTAAAAGTTATGAATATTTTTGATTTCTTTACATAAAATACCGAGTACTTTTACAATTAAACTAATTAAAAAAAAATGTGATATCAAACAATAAAACAAACAGTGTTGTATTATTACTAGATAACACTACAAAAGCGTTACCAAAAATTATTTCTCACTTTAAAAGCACACTGTGAAACAATTGAATTGTGGCCATGCTGTAGAAAGATTTTTTGTTGGAAATGACCTCCTTTATCTCCCTATTTCGTTTGATCCACGACTTTTTGGCCATCCTATATAAGGTATCACGGTTAAGAAATACCAATGTTTGCAGTGTACCTATTGTTTTAGTAAACGTTCGATTTAAGTTACTTATTTTTATATGCGGTCATTTTTATGTTTCCTTATTTACCACAAATTGATTTATTGTTTTGTTACTTCGTAGCTGTTGAAATTGAAATCAGTCCGTCGCTGATATCAAATTGCTGAGAGTCTTGCTCCTAAAACTATCCTATCCTGCAAAAGATGTTATAAATACACTTCATGAACGTTTTAAATAACAAATTAACGTAATAAAACCACAGATTTATTCAGCTTGCATATCAACAGCTCCAGTTTAACATAAATAATGATGATAATCTTTTAAAACACATAATTACCTCCCGTTGTGTGTGTAGATGAAGACGTCGTTAATAAACATAATATTTTAATGACGACACAGAAATCATTGTAACAAATGCTCATACGCAGCCGGCGATTATTCATGTCATTAAAAAGTTTAGAATCGTAATATCAGGTTTGACAATGGCTGACGGCGGTTCGCACAGACTGTTTTGTTTAGTTTTCACGCGTGGCGGACTCAGTACAAATTGCAGCAGATTGTCGTGTAGTGTGGTGCGGCTACATTAATCATTGTAAACGTCGGGAAAATGGTATAATGGTTGCTAAATCCACTACTTATCGGCGGACGGTTTGTCGGCGGCTGCTCTAGTTTACCGCGGCACAACACATAAGCGGAAGCGGACAGCAATAACCACTGCTGGGACACAGGACTCCTCTCTGTGAGAGGTAGTGGGCCAAAATGCACCACGCGGGCCCAGTGCAGGTTGTTGGAGGTCACATGTCTTCGAATTTTTGGTTCTAGGACATGCAGGTTTCCTCACCATGTTTTCCTTCACCGTTTTGAGAGCAGTGATGATGCAATAATTTACACAAAGTGAAGCGCCTGTCTGGGTTCGAATCCACGACCTTCAAATCGGAAGTTGGGTTGTTACCACTTGGCCACCAAATAGGAATAACCGCTCCTTATAAATTACTGCGCTAGTCTTATTCGTAGGTATCTGCAAAAGAATAAGATGATCACAGGGACAATTCTCGTAATTTTAAGAACGTTCACAGTCTGATCTCATTCTCTATCTGTCAAAAATACCTCTAATATCCCTACATTTTGACAAGTTTTTGACATTTGTCTGTCGCCGAGATGACACTGCGACTAGATTTTGAACGTTTTAATTTACGAGAATTGGCCTTCTGTTGTGTTAGGTAAAAACGAAGAATTGAGCGTAACATACGGAGGTTATTGTATAGAATTTAACCCTATTTGAACCCGGTTTGTAATATATAGTCAAACAGTGTAATTCTGTATAATTACCTATTGCTGATTACTAAGCCAAGATTATGTCACATAAATACATTATTCAACTTCCAATATGACTATATTATTAAATCAATTACATCATCATAATATGTGAATTCTTGGATAATACAAAGTGGCATACTGTAATACAAGATAATAAAAACTTGATACATTAGCGTTTATAAGTGATCTGTCAGATAATGTGGACATAGGTAGACAAAAACATCGCGTGGGATGTACAATTACATACAATATAACAATATAGAGACAAAGAATCAATCAAAAGATGCTTTAGGACTAATGCTGTATTATTAGGCATATTCTATTTGGCGCTTGTAACTCAAACTCAAAGCATTTATTTCAATTAAACCAGTTACAAGCAATTTTGAACTGTCAAGGAGTCGGTCAGTCAGAAATGTGAAGCTAGCGGAGAAGAACGGGCAAGAAACTCCATGGACACTTTTAAATTATATTGTTACAAAAATATTATTGGTTAGAAACAACGAAGCAACCACTATGAGGTTTCTCGACTAATAATTTCAAATTTTTTTCCGCCATTTTTTTTATATAAGACGCTACGTTATCAACAGTTAATTCTTTCTCTCTTAATCCTTGTAACGTAAGATCACCGAAACCGCTGTCTCCTATTCCTTGTACTACTCACCATCATTCTTTATTCCAGTTGCGACCCTCAAAAAAGAACCAGTGACAAATGATGTACAATATTGGAAAAAAAGCTCCCCAACCATCGTCGCCATAATCGAATATAACTTGTCTGTTCTTTAATAGTTTAACGGTTATTTTTGCAAACGAATGCAAATATACTGCTTTCATATTCGCCGCTTTTTTTAATAGTGGCTATTTTTTTGCCACTGCTTTTTTATGTATAGAGAGTTTATTAGGTACGTGAAGCTCAGTCTGTGGTGTGAACATAAAACGAGACAATTTAAGTGAATTAGTAAGATTTTTTTTCTACTACTATGTTTGTTGGGATATCTTCAAATCAGTGATCATTGATCTATTCTTCTTTATTATTAGAGACGATTAAGGTCTATTTTTTCTTTTTTCCTTTTACTTTCCAGCATTCACGTTTCGAGTGTTTCTTGGTAATCGTATTCGTAGTCTGGTAAATCGTTTAAGGAGACCGATATACAAAACAAAGTTTAAACCTCTCATATTTATGCTAGGAATAACTGTGGTTTTAACCCTTAAACAGGCCATTTTTAGCCATTTTTTTTCTTTTGAATACTGATTTTGGTAGATTATAGGGTAATAACAAATATAATTTCATGTTTTTTTTTTTCTGTTTCTGAAAAAATACCCCTGTGGTCTCTATATGACCACTGCCTGCCATGCAGACATGGGGTCTGTATGTGGCCACTGTCCTACATGTTATAATGACATTTTGACAATAATTTACATTTTGTGGTTCCTATACGACATCGGCTCGTCACAAAAAAATAAAAATCCATGTGACCACTGCCTGGCTAAGGGTTAAGCAATGTTCTGGCACTAATTGTATCCTTACTCAACCGTTATGGATAGTTAAGCATAAGCATTAGACGTGTGCGCCGATGCTAATATCTCCGGCGGCGGGCGCCGGTCAAAAATCGGCGGCGGCGGCGTAAAATCGGCGTGAAATCGGCGTGGAGAACTTGATTAAAACTATCTAGCTTGTAATATAGTTTTTATTAAAAAATGTGATATAATTAAAAAAAATCACAAACATAAATCAACAATCAACAAAAACAGCAAAATTAAACAATTTTAAATTAACAGCTGCCTTGCAATGGCTGTAATAAAATTGTCGTAAACAGAAATAATTTTAATAATGTTTCCATCCTTTAAAATCACTGGCATTACAGGATACTAAATATTTGAAACATTATTTTCCAATGTCTCCTTGTCCATCATTATCATCAAATGCAGCCGCATGTTTTTCTACTAGTTTCATGAGAAAAGAACTAGTGTCTGTCACCTGCTTTTGACGTACTGCAGCGACTGGCTTGAGTCGCTATTTCAGTCGCTGGTACTATTTCTTTGATACTGTTGACTAAAAATCCACTATTGTCGTATGGTTACTTTCCATGTAAAAGTCTATTTCCAGTAATTTGGTAAATCGGCAATCTAGCAAAGCAGCTGCTACAATAACGTTAGTAATTGGGAATCTATGATTTAGTATTTCCGCCATATTTCTTTTCATCTGTAACATTACTAACTTTTCATCATCATTCTAAGTTTCACATGCATCTTTTATTTCAGATCTGAACACTAAGGCGAAGGTTATCGAGCAATTTGTCTGCGTACATAATGAAGTTTATTTTAACAGCAGTAAAGTAATCGTCGAATCCCATAAAATTATTCGGCTATGAAATGGATGTTAACTTGTTGGTAGGGGAGCCCAGAGGGTTTTTAAGCAGGCATATTCAGGGAGAAAAGTTGATGTCTGAGTAGGTGTGTGTGAGGAGAGAACACGGAAAATATATTTAAAAGTTTCGAACCCCTTGGCCAGGAGACCACTTTCAGATTTCAAAAAAGGACCAAAAATAAAGTGATCTTCAGAGGCGTTGATTTTCACATGGTCGTGTGCGGCCTGAACCCTAATGACTTAAATAGTCAAATATGACGAAGAAATTGTGCGCTTAGGCTCTGGTATGGACAGAAGCCCCTTTCCCGTCTTTAATAAAAACGTTCAAAATCTATTCGCCATTTCATTTCGGCGACAATCAATATCAAAATGTAGGTAAATCAGAAGTATTTTATAATACATAATGGCAGGGCATAAACGCGCAAACCGTAACCATGAATTCAGCATATGTTTGTAGACCCCTAACGAAGAAATTTTTTTAAGACCGCTCTTTCTTAGAAAAGTGCAACACCCACGCAGTCAAAATGTATGGAACAGCGAATTATTTTTTAATAACCGAAGAAATTTCTTAACGCAGGGTGTTCAGAATCATGTACTGAATCCATGATAACAGGTTCTGCGCGATACCTACCACCCTATTTACGGGAATCGCTCTTCAGACGTATGCGCGTGAATGAAGTAAAAGGAGTATAATATGAGGATTGTAGCGCTGTCACTTTCAGCCTAACTGCATAAGAAAAAGGTTAAAATTTGTGCATGTAGTAGGATTTTAGAAAGATATAAACAAACTTTCAAAATGCCAGCTATACTGGATGTTTATTTTTTCAGTCTCCAAATTTTTACATGGTGTTCTACTCATGAATATGAACAACTTTCACTATGGGACCAACTCTGAAATCACGAAAACAAAATCAACTGTTTAATACATAAGTTCAATACCTACTTGACCAAAATTTATGAAACAGCTGATTTTTGTCGTGATCTCAGAGTTGATTCTATCAATCAATCAACTCAGCCTACCGCAGTCCACTGCTGGACATAGGATTCTCCCAGACTGCGCCACAACACCCTGTCCTCCGCTTTCCGTATCCAGTCTACACAAGCTACCTTCTTTAGGTCGTCCGTCCATCTAGCTGGGGGGCGTCCCACACTACGCTAGTTGATTCTATAGTGAAAGTTATTCATATTCATGGGTGGAACAGCCTGTAAAAATTTGGAGACGGTAAATAAAAGCTTGCTGTATAGTAGCCAAGCACACACTCTTAAAAGTGCACGAAAAACAACCAAAGCGTTACTTACCTAGTCAAACGAACAAAAAACCAACTTTGTTTAAAGATGCATTCACCAGATTCTTTTTGTAGTTTTGTTTAGAAGCCGAAATGAATTTATTATGAGAGGAGATCTTTTGTGTCCCTTATAGGCGTACAGAAAGACCGACACTATTACCATATATATTGTCCTTTAGTTTTGTGATTAATAGTCGTATTTCTTACTGTGCAAGCTTGACGGGGCCTATTTTTGGAAATGTGTACAGCAGCTATTTATTTATGCGGTTTTTGTCATCATTAGCCGAGGAAACCACCGTGATAAACGCGACTTCTATGTCACCGGGACGCATAATGGCATGAATCTACAAGAGATGTACAGACGCCAGCACATCAAGCTACCCGAAACTGTCAAATTTTCCCAATCAACTTTGAACCTTGTGCTTTAGCGATAAAGTTGAAAATGTATTAAAGAAATTTGACAGATTGTTGTAGCTTGATGTGCTGGCGTCTGTACACTGCCGTTCAAAATTTTGAGACCTAGGTGGTCTCAAAATTTTCAAAGAAGGAAAATTAAATAAAACTCAATATACGAAGCAAGAGTTTTAATTTGTATTTAAAATACTTATTTACTACATACATCAAGAAAAAAAAAAAAAACAATAATTTACATAAAGAATCCCGTTCATATTTTAAACAGATTTTTCGTCAAAAAACCCTCCCTTGAATTTTATTACTTTTTACACCAGTCTCGGTATACGAGCAATCAATTTGTTGATCGTATCTTGTGAAATATTGTTCCAGCTTTCTTGTAAACTCTTCCAAATGTCTTCTTGCGAGGAGGGACAAACAACAATTTCGCACATTTCTATCAAGCTCTTCCCACAACAGCTCGATTGGGTTGAAATCCGGGCTATGAGGGGGCCACACCATGTTTTTTAACACCACTGCTGTTTTTTATGTTCTAAATAACCCTTTCATATTTTTGAACTATATTTGGGATCATTATCTTGTTGGAAAAAAAAAATCTTCAGTCCAGTCTCGATGGGCCCACTGCATCCGTTTCTTTTTGTTTTGTGGCCTTAGTTGTGGTTTTCGAATGGCAACACGACCATATAACTTAGCTTCTCTCAATCGTCTATTTACTGTAATCAATGACACAGGTTTAGATCGGGATTTGTTCACTTCTGCTCAGATTTCTGGTGTTGTTAGGCGTCTATTCCGCTTGTTGGTAACGACGATGAAATTATCCTCGCTAGAAATGACAGCTCTCGGCCTTCCCGATCGCGAACGATCTTGATAACTGCCAGTCTCCTTGTATCGGGTTATTTTGTTAGGAACACAAGTCTTCGACAACTTGAGAGGCAATCGCACGTTCAGATTTGCCTTCGTTGTGTAAAACAACTATGGCACAAAGAGTTTCACTGCTAATTTCGCGCACTTTACTTATTTTAATGTCTCCACTGTAACAATGACGAGCTCAGACTAACCAAGACAGAGAAAGATTAACTCCATAAAAACTCAGGTATTAAATATGTTTTAGGAAGCTAAAATAATCAATGAATTTCTGTTAACGCGAAACAAAACCAAAATACTGCATATCCACATGTGCTGCATATCCGTCACAATTTATACAAAAAAAAAAAAACACAAAAGACAAGACTTCTAGATCTAATTATCTCATCTCATTAGAAACACCTATTAAAACAAAGGATTCATCAAACAACCCTAGAGTTGATGAAAACAACATCATAATATACCAACAATGATACTTATTTTTAGTTGTCGTCATTTAAATTTATGTGTAGGGCCGACAAATATAATTTAAAAATGTTATCTACCATCTTACCCCCAGCCCCTACATAATGATATGTTAGCAATTTGAACCCACATTTCGCGGTCGCATGCAACGTACTCGCGTTGCCAATTTTCTCATAAGGGCCCTGAGTTCCTGACTCATATATAATTGCGGCTGAACGGCTCATATGATTTTAATGATGTCAAAATTGAGTCGAATGATAACACTAACAATGAAGATGGTATCATTTTAGGGCCGGTGTGCGATATGTTTTTGCGATGGTGTAATTTTAATAGTGACTGACGCCTACCTTATGGCGTTGCCATGGGATTCCAAGTGGAACATAACATTCATGATTTCAAAACATTTATTTCAATTAAACGCTTTTGAATTGTCAAGGAGTCGGTAAGTCAGAAATATGAAGCTAGTTGCCCACTACAAAGCGTAGTACCTATGAAGAAGAACGGGCAAAAAAATCCATGGAATCTGTATCAGGAAAATGTACATCTACTGTTTTGGGCTTCTCTGTAACTGTGTCGATTCTGTTACGTACTATGCTCACTAATTCAAATTTTATGGAAGAGTTTACTAAAATAACTTCACGTATAAATCCATTAGCGGCTCGCTCGTAAAAAAATACTTTGTTTACGGTAGTGTCTTCATAGATAAATAACATTTCGTCACTGGCTGTCGTTGTTATCAGCATAGTAACCGGCTCCCTCAGTTTATCATATATACAATTTGCGCGGGAGATAGCGTTTGACACTGTTTTCTTTCATTCCCTATTACTGGGGGAAATGTAGGTCGAGCCGTGTTTACAATGTTCCTTTAGTTTTCTTCTTCTATCATTATCTTGTGCTTGAGTTGGTTTTCCGACTGATAATTCTCTCGTTTGCTTTTCTTTGTGTTTATTGATGAATCATTCATTGTTCTTAGCTCTATCATAACATTTCGGTTACATATCGTGGGTTTAACCTTTTATAACACTTGTATCAATATGCCTCAGACCTCACTTGATGTGTGGTTGAATTAGTAGTACTTCGTCTACTGTTAGATTATGCTTTCAGGAGGTGAATTTGGACTTGTAATTAATTGGCATATCTGATATAAATGGCTTTCTTAGTTAGTATAAATTGGAAACTACTTTTCTTATACCGTTTTGAATTAGATAGGTTTTAGAGGATTTCCTAGGTAGACACGAGTTATCCTCTTAAGGTTTAGTTGTTTAAGTTTCACGTAGGATACAAGTTAGTTTTCCAACTCAAAGTTTTTTTTTAAATCTTATTAATCTGAAGATATTGCAATGTCGGTACCTATGTATTTTTTGTGGATCCAGTGTATCTGATAATGCCACATAATTATCATCACTAGTCTATATTATACTTACTTTTCCTTCTGCATGTTAACTGTTAATAACAACTAAACCATTTCCCAACTTTCTATACGAAAGTGTAATTCGCCTCCTGTTATATTCTCTCAGAATTTTAATAAGATGCATAAACACTTGCCTTAATAAGGCACGAGGTGGTCAGCTTTACCCGACTTGAAACCGTCTCTAATAAAATCTGTATAAATATCGTTCCGGCTTCTCCGCGGCTTAAAACTAAGCATGCTCATTAACAGTTCATTTTATGGATTGTTAGAGTATTTAACTTCATAGTTAATGTAGCCATGCGGGTAGTTCAATACACATTATAATCTTATACTTTGTAAACAAAAAAGTCGCAGTCAATTGAAATTCTCGAATCCTGGACCAATACGGGATCATTCCAAACAGAATGAGTGGACGATTATTATTATTAAGTCATTAATATACATAGTAACGTATGTCTGTAAAATGGTACCCGCATCGTACGCACGCGTCTCTAATGAATTTTGGAATCGGACCCCATGTTGATTTTTTTTTTCTGACGTTTAGAATTGACTGCGTGTGGGCACGTTTAGGCTGCAAATTAACTGATGTTACTATTGAAGTTTTTGCTCAATATTAATAAGTTAGGAATTTGTATTAAGCTGGTAGGTACGCTAAACGAAATTTTCTATGTTTCGAACCGTGTTCTGTGAAGTTCTCAATATTAATGTCGTAATTTTAGAGACTAAACCCTTTATATAAACGTTACTTACAGTTAAGCGCCGTTTAAATGTATAAACAAAATATAGTTTAAAAAAAAACACACTTTTAATTTAAAATTCTAAAATAAAAATGAAGTTATAAAAAGAAAATTAATTTCATTGTAAAAAAGCGTGGTGTGCTCGATATTGATTGTTATAAATATATAATTAGTAGTTTTTTGTAAACGTAGAGTTAGTATAGAAATATGATAAAAAGCACCCCACGCTTTTTTACAATGAAATTAATTTTCTTTTTATAACTTCATTTTTATTTTAGAATTTTAAATTAAAAGTTATTTTCTGATTTTTAGTTCGATTTGCAATTCAGCGTGTTTTTTTAAACTATATTTTATTTTAATTTTTTTTTTGTTTTTTAAACTATTTTTTTTTCAACTTTTTCTAATCACAATATTGTATTGTCGTCGGTCCTTGATAAGTCAACAACGTTTAAAGTAAACCTGATCGCTTAAAGTGGGGCAAAATCGAGCCGAAACGAGTCAGTTACATACAAACAAACAAACATACAGGTGAAACTAATAAAAGTGTGTTAAAAAAGTATGGTTAAACAGTCACTAATCATTACATAACTTTATGCAACATTTACAAATAAATAAACCATTTAATGAAAATGTTAAAACCCGCTGCTAAAACAGGAAATTATGCTTCCGTAAATTCATTGTTTACTTTAATTTATAATTGACGTTTATTTTACGTTGATGGTGTTTATTCTATCATTATATTGACATAATATATTCTGAAATGTTTATTTCAAAAGTAGACTTGAATGGGTACTGGGTACCTACTTTGAATCCATTCACTATTATTTTTATCGTATCTTAAAACCCACCGACAGAATTTCTAAAACGATACATTTCTTATAACAGACATTTATATCTTTTTTATTTCAACCATGGGGAATTTATGCCACTCATGGGAATCACTCAACGGGTTCGTGCCAAAACGTTTCTGACGTATGTAAACAGACCCTAATATAAAAAAAAGTTAAACCGGAAACTATACTGCCAATGTCAATACAGTCCTTCTGCGAAACTGCAATTAGCCCGCCTACAGTAAAAAAAGTTTGGCTTAAGTCATTGTAAAATAAAAACACCCATAAAAGGTTTACCGCTCCTGACAACATCTTGTTTATTGAATTTCCAACTTTGTGTTTATGTAATTAAGTTTGTTTTTGGAACGGAACAGATTTGTTAGGAAAGGCGCTAACTGTTATATGATATAAATTTAATTTATAAGTTGCTAGATTTAAATTAGGTTTTTAACTTTATTCAGCTTCAGATTTCTTCGGAAACAGCTCAAAAGCTCTTTTGTAAGATAGAAAATGAGGAAGTCTAAAGTAATTTAAATTTGTTCCGTTAAGTACTACGTGTTTAATGGTAATAGGTAAGCAACGTCCCGTTATAACAAAATTCCATTATCACGAATCCAAACACTTTGATCGAGCGCCATATTACATACCAAAGTGTTATGAATTACCAACATGGAATAGAATTACAAAATTCAAATACTAATATCACTTTTTTGTTACTCTCACATTCTTGGCTGATAAGGGCATACGTAGCTTTCCATTGCGGCCGCTGACGAAACGATGAAATGTCGCGACCTCCTATAACTGTTATCTTGAACGATAGCGTTATGTGACAACGACCGATAACTCCACAGCGCTCGCGTCTTCATCACGATTTATGATTTTTAACGGTCTACTTCTAGGCGCCTTCCTCAAATTGTGGTAGATAAAAACTGTCTAGGTTTTTGTCGTGCAGAAATTCGATTTGTCTGGGCTGTTTTGTTGTGGAGACTGCTAAAAAGTTCACTATTTTGTAAGTTCTTCGAGACTGAATTAAATGGTTGACATCTCCTGTTAGACTTTCAATACAGATTAACATACATTACATTAACAATTCCAATGAAGCTGTTTTCGCACTGCATGTACACAAATGATTAGATTCACCTAACATCAGAATAAATATTTACCATACATGCAAAATTGCAGCCTCTTAGAAAGATCAAAACATGATGCTATTCAAACTCAAAGCATTTATTCCAATTAAACTATTTACAGGCATTGTCATACTGTCAAGGAGTCGCTCAGTCAGAAAATATGAACCTAGATGCCCATTCCAAAGCGTAGTAGATACCTATGGAGAAGAACGGACAAAAACACCATGGACATGTCATTGAATAAGGCGTTATAAAAGCTAACCAAACATGGTAAAATATGATGAAAAAAATACCATCGGACGCATAACTGTAATAAACGCTATGCATGACTTATTCAATGTTCTTACCGCCTTATATGACGTATGAGGGGTGCTTCATGTAGGTACCATTTGCGTGATTGACTTAGAGATAAAACAGAAAATTATGAGCCTCGGTGGCGTTGTGTAACAGCCAATAAATTTATACTGTTTCTAATTTAGAAATGGATACAGGACCTTCAGTATGGTCGCTATCTTTTTGTAACAAGGCCTTTTACTGGATTAGTGTTTTAGTACGAGTGGTCTATCTGGCTTTGCATATTTTCGCTCACGCGGCCCGAGTCTGGCCTTGCTATGATAACTGAGCTAAGGCGTGTCCAGATGCTACAATTTCATCGTTTGTTCTAGCATTCTGCAGGTTGTTAACTAAGGAGTTGTTTGTTACTTGGATGATATCCAGGAAAATGTAGGCATGCCAAAACCTTGGCTTCGTGATTTTCTTTCAACTCCCAGGAACTTATTTCCTTCATTTGCATAATGGCGTCTAGAACAGTGACTTACAATAATTTAATAAGAAAATATACACAGGGCAGACAAATTGCAGGGTATACTTAATTGTTCGATAATAAGTAGGACTTGCACAAATTGGAACATTCCAATTTTGAGAACAAAATGAGAGTCTTCGCAAGAAACCTATAAAAGTATTTCGCCAAGAGAATGTCCCAAGGCATTATTCAATTCTGTGAATTTCTTCGACTGAAATACGCAGGTTTTGACTAAGGCATCGTTTCTTTGAATCTATTACATTTGGCCGGTGAACGGACGTGACACGTAAAAACTTCAAAAGACGACCGGTCAAATGTAATTTCAACGTAATTGTGACTACTATCCTACTTCACAGATTCACAGACCTACAGTAAAAAGTTCTCATAAAAATGAGACGGAATTCGCAATCGAAACGCTGACGCCATCGCTCAGAATTTCATGTCTCACCCAAAAGTAATGAACTCGATAAGGAGCTAAAAGAACAGTAACGTCACCAAAGAATGAACAGTGAGCCTCTAAATTGGGTACTTATCTTTAATTATAAAACATGTCTGGCACGTAATCCCGCGGTTCACACAACACTGGTGATGTGTATGCGATCTAACGAGCCAAGCGTTTGACGAGCGATGAATACTACAAGAGCCGCGGAGGAGCTGTCATCTATTAACGGAATTGACCTGGCATTCTAAAGCGAGGGGCCAAATTTATGTTCAGCTTCCTTTCGGCGGAAGAGTAATCACGATAAAGCAAAGAGATTTACATTGAACCTCTTTAGAATAAACCGACCGTGTCGTATGAGCCCTCTGATCTCTTAAATCTGGTAAATGAACAGGTTTGTCTGAAGTTGTCGGGCCGATGCCAAGGGCAGCAGACAATGTCACTTCAATTTGCCTTTGGGCCGAGGGAGGTAGATAAACTAAATACGCGTATTATTAAATGGAGTGCGGTTTCGTGAAAGAGCTTATTAATTCAAATCACTGCTGTTTTTTACACACGAAAAACAGTAGTTTGCGTGTGTAAACGTTGTTGTGGAAGTATGATTTCAGACAAATTAAAAATTTACATATAATTTGATTTGCTGAAACTTTTATTGCAGCTCAAATAAAAAATCTCAAAATTTAGATATATTTTGGACTCTTTGAAAAACTCCATAAAAGGCAGTGAGTAATTTCTGTGGGTGGATTGTGATTGCCTGACCGGGGTTTGACGTCATCTCTAAATTGCCACAACAAAGACAATATCCCACCCAGTCCATTCAAAACAACATTTAAATGTTTCGCATGAAAACGAACGTTGTACGCGAGATGAACTTGACATTGACATGATTCCGTTTGACACGTTCATCTGACGTATGTATTGATGCCTCGTTACATAGTCATGTTCCCACAATCCCGGCCCACTGTATACGATTGACCTTTAGGCTGTTTGTACACTATGTGACAAGGTACATAAAACTGTCAATAGAAATGTAATCATTTACTGTTTGGGAGCAATATCAATGATCATTCAATTGTCGAGGTGTGAGGTGGCAACTACATACTGTTTAAGTCTTAAACTGAGTTGAACCTTGCGCGTCTTCCTATCGTCAATTTTAATAGATGTTGATATGCAAAGTCACCAATTTAAACTATTTTCATATTTCCAATTAAATTATTGCGATTGTCTAAAAAATTACGTCTGTCCTTATAACCCAATCTGGTGTGTAATAAGCTCATTGTTTGGCAAATATTGTCATTCAAATTTGTTGATCACAGTGACTACATGATTTTAAATGTATTTATTATGTGCAAGTATTCAAGCTCAAACGGACGCACTTCGTTACGATGATGGAGATTTTTGCCACAGATAAGACTGAGCTTATTACGAACAGCGCCTGGAGCTTCACGTAAATCTTTTAGTTTGCAACTAAATCGGCCATTTGCAATTTTGTAAACACTTGGTATGATAACTGCACCTCAACCGTCATAAAGTGACCTTCGTTAATGGTGCCTTATCTTCTCCGTAGTTTATTATCATGGTGCCCGTAAACATTGTACTATATTGCCCAAGTTGTATTTATTAGGTAAATTATTGAGTTTTGTTTTAGACTTACTGTCAGATATTTCTGGATGCGATGTTACTATTTGAAACGGTTCTATTTCTGTTGTGAAAAAATGTTTTGTTGTATATGAATGTCTATAAATAATTTAAAGGCCTCATTGAATATAGTAAGATTTGTTTATACAGTTTGCTCATTGAGATAATTCTCTTTAAAAAAGATTTTTTAAAATACAGTCGAATTGATAACCTCCTCCTTTTTTTGAAGTCGGTTAAAAACTTTCATGTTCGTCAAAACTGAAATAGCAGAATGTTAGTTTAAATAAAAAATCTTGCGTAGCATTTGTATAGCCAATAAATGTGCTACGATTTATATTTTTAACCGACTTCAAAAAGGAGGGGGTTATCAATTCGGATGTTTATATGTACATATATATATATTTTTAAGTATGTTCAGACATAACTCCGTCATATATGGACGGATTTGCAAAATTCTAGTTTTGTTCGATATAGGTTTATTCCGAAATGGTCCCATTTAAATTTCGTAAAGATTTGATGATTAGTTTCGGAGACAGACAACGGAACTCTTCAATAAATACCAGTAAAACAACCGCGATTGCTGCTATCGCATATGTATGCATTTTTTACGCAATCGTACAACATAACATCACGTCTGTACTCTATAAATGCAGATGCAGTACGCAGATGTGTTCAGTATACCACCGTACACCCTACCACATAGCAAGTAGTGTTATATGAATTTGTGTGGGGTAGGTATAAGTAAAAAGTGAAAAATAAAAACTTTTTATAAAAATTAGTTATTTTTCATTATGTAGTGTTTTTTTGATAAATGATAAATGATGTATTTTCTGTAAGTAGGTTTGTACAAACACTTTTACATGTCAATCATATTTTTTTTAAACTAGATGAGGTCGGCGTTTCCTATCTGACTACTCTGAGAAGAAAGGCCGAAACAAACTCAGAGGTCACAGTCTCTTTTAAAGTCCAGACATAATCTTGGTCAAATCATGTGAAGACCATGTAGATTGGTGTCTGAAATGGTCTTTTGAGTAAAGAACCACACAGATTGAGCGGACCTGTCCAGTCAGTGCACGCATTTGTCAAAAATCGTGCAGCTCAACTCAGAACTTGAGGAGCCTTACGATTCGACGAACAATACCAATGAAAGGACATTTGGGTAGGCCGCATAAATTACTCAAACTGCCAGGTCATGATTAAAACTAACGAAGAAGGAAAACAGAAAAAAGAAATGACCCACATAGTCTTCACACTCACAATAATAATAATAAAAAATAAGATACTTTACAAAGTAAATATCCATGTCATTGTTTATATAATATTCATCAATGTCAATGTGTATATAAAAATTCGGAAATAATCTATGATCTTTGAGGACTATGTAGATTGGTGTCTGAAGTGGTCTTTTGAGGAAAGAACCACACAGATTGAGTGGACCTGTGCAGTCGGTGCACGCATTCGTCAGTAACCGTGCAGCTCAACTCAGAACTTAAGGAGCTCAACGATTCGACGAGTAATACCAAGGACAGGACATTTGTGTAGACCGCATAAACCACTCAAAGTGCCAGACCATGATTAAAACGGAAACAATGACCCACATAGTCCTCACATTCACAATAATTAAAATAATATAAGACTTTAAACAGTAAATGTTCATGTCATTATGTATATAAATAGATATTTAGAAAGAGAAAAAAAAAAAAACCAAAAGTGTAAATCAGCAAAAAATAAAAAATAAACAACATTCACTGTCTAGACCTATTGGAGCAGCTCAATCCCAAGCTTTTTTGTCCTCAATATAGTCTTTTACAGTATAATAGGCTTTCTGGCATAGTTTTAGCTTTATAAAAGATTTGAATTTATTAATGCTTAGTTCTTGGAAGTCGGTTGTTTATTTTTTTTTTTTTGTAAGTTTTTATCATACGAAAAATTGAATACAAATAAACTAGTCCCGAAATATTTTCTTTTCACCTCAAGTCTAGCCAAGTCGCCATCCAAATCCACTTTAGGCGCAATTTTCTCACGCTAATTTCAGCCACGCGAGCTTTGCCAAACAGTTTTTGTCTAGTTTTCTGAGAAAGCAAGTTCACTGCACTGCTGGGGTGCCCTCTGCGTAGAAAATTAGATTTTTCAACTTTTCTACGTTATAAATAAAGTGTCGGTTCGTGCCTCCACCGCGGCCGTTAGGTGTTTTCGGGGATTGTCTGCTATTACACTTTGCATGCGACTTAGATTTAACCAGTCGAGTTCTTTTAGCATTTATTTTTCTATTTCAACGTCTGCTGTTTTTAAATACGAAAGTTCGAATTTAATATGTAGAGTAGAATAGAATAGGTTTGTTGATAATTTTGTTAGTTTTGTTTTAGATATTTTGTTTGTGAGGATATCACACAAATCCTAGATTTGTGTGATATCCTCATTTACTCACGTCCTCATTTAATATCATTTCTTAAACTATAAATGTAGCTGTATACGAAATTCCAGTCATAGAAATATCTACCTTATTAATGTAACCAATCATTAAACCATAAAAGTTAAAATAGCATGATGTAGTTTCTAGAAACTTCATTTCCGAATAGGCGAACAAACACAAAATTAACCTACTCCACAATCAACCCAAAAAATCGCAAGTCTAACCCTTAAAAACTAAAGGTAGCCACGTAACCGTAAAAGACCGCATTCGGCTAAAAATCTCGCCGCATTCTGCATTGCAGCTGTGGGTGGTTGGCCGCTGCAAAATTGTTGTTTATGCACCACCAGCGCCGCCCCGCGGCCATTACTGGAATTATATCACGATGCATTACCGATGCGATGTTGTTTACTGAATCGCTTACCTATTGATGGATTTGGTTAGGTATTTTATGGTTGAAGGTGGCATTTGAGGGATGAGTGGATTAGAGATTTCGATTAGTCATATTAAATATAAGTACAGTACTTACAGTAGTTGATATTATCTGAAATCGTCAACCCGTCTTGATGAATGATCGTGCCTTCTCTGTATGAGAAGAGGACTTTGCCCTGCAGTGGGACAGAAATAGGCTGGAATTATTATTGTTATTATTATTTAAACTTATTGAAAAATTTGAAACGGTAAAAGCTTTAGAAGCTGTCAAATCTTGTGTATAAATAGGTTGACTATAATATAATAAATAACAATCAAAACTCATAAATTGAAAATGATTTCAGTCAACTCGTATTCATATTCATATCATTATTTGCATTCCATAATGTAACGTTTGCGGGTGTTACAATGGCTTAAAGCTAAAGTACAATTACGGACCCTGTACGGCACAGCAAAAAGTATGAAATGAATTCATTCTTAAAATGAAAATGAATATAAAATTAGGAATACAAATTAACAACCTACAATAAGTAATTATGCTATTAAAATTTATTGAGATCAGTTATACATAATAATACTCTTGATAAATAAGATAAACTGGGATAAGGATTCCTAACCTCGCCGAGTCCCTGAGGTCATTATAACGGACAAATTATTGTATGTCACAAAATCATGATGTCCTGATAAACATGTAATAACCTGGACGTACTTCCTAACACACATATTAGTTTTTCGTTTAAAAATCGACACCGCTAAACCTGATTTAGTCAAACAATGAGAATTAAAATGTTGTATAATCTCAGGACTTAGGGCCATCTCCCATTTTATCCGTTATTAAGGACAACCGGCCTTTCCGACATCTTGAGGTATAAATATGGCGGACTCAGTAGGTTAAAGAAATTTTATACGAAACTGTCCATCTCGCATGTTTTTGATAAACTTGGAAAGTACAAAGGCGAACAAACAGCATGCATGATGCAACACACGAACAAATAATAACTGTGTATCATTAGATTAGATGGCTGTGACGTAGGATGACACTAGTCTGTGCAGACACACACACACACACATAATGACGCATGCATGCGTTTGTGTGCACCCATTAGAAAAACACTAACAAAGGTCGTTACACTTTTGATATTAGATAAAGTTAAATCATACTTTACACTATTAGTGATGCTATATTTTTTGTTTGTATTGCTATGCTAATGAGCCTTTACTTAAAATTATAATTTCCTTAGTAATTATTTATTTTTAAGTACCCTTAAATCCTCACGTCTAATTAAGTCTTTAAAACCATGTCACACTTGACGGAAACCTGCGTCACGAACTACACATGTGAACACTAATTGAACAACTCGGTAAAAAAGCTTAATTGCATTTTGAACTTTAATTAATTAATTTAAAGTTGAATGTTGCATGTAATGCCTCGTCACAAAGTGTGAAGGTAGGTGTTGCCGTACGTACACTCGATGTTTGCCCATCACTTGAGCTTTGATTTCGTCATTAGCTTCCTGGTATAAGCTGACCTATTATTCCACATACTAATGATTACGTTTTGGTTAAGTTACGGGGGTCAGGTTGGGCTGGTGTTCAAATACGTGGAAACTTCATCCATCCATCATGTCGGCAGGGAACTGTGTGAACGGCTTATGTGAAGATAACGTATCGGTCGGTTACCGAACGCAATTTGAATCAACGATTATTTATATTTTTGTCGAATATCGAATCCGATAATCCGCAATGGCAATTTTTTTCGATGTAGTTAAATATTTGGTTTTGTTAAGGATTTCCTGTGACTAAGTTTAGTTATATAAGAAAATTAACTCAAGTTATATTCTCAACATAAAATTAACATTATTCTTCTAAATATTCAAGTAAAGCTATCAAGTTGTGGTTTTTGTAGCGCTCACAGGTTTCTACAATTAATATAATGAGTGATTAAAATTAACTAGCAAGGTATTATTTTAATGTTGTATAATAAATAATTGTCATTTATGAATAGTTATGAGTTTTTTTTTTAAATAAATGCTTGAACTGGGAACGTTCCCGTGGTCTCGGTCTCCGAAACCAAAATTCCAAGTTTTTTAATTGCGCGTTTTGAATATTAAATTAGGGTACATTATATCTCAGTTATCATTGGTTTTACTACTGTAAAGAAATCATACACCTCAAGTACAGTTTTAATAATGTTTATTCACTTCATTCCAACACAATCAGATTATCACAATTACACACAGTAGAATATATTAAAGTAACACAGAACCGTAAGATATGGTTACGTTCCAACGCCTGGAAATCGACTGACTCTGTCCAAGCAAATTAGTTGCCAACTGAATGTTCCCCACTTTTAACGGAAGTGAACACTCAGCCGGCTATACGACCAATCAGAGCAAAGTAAATAGTACATATAGTCATTTGACTAACTAAAATACATTTAATTGTTGAACTACAAATAAACAATATTCGTTTTATGCTTTGGTTAATTAATAACAATATTAAGCAATAATTAGTAATTATACAAAATAAATATACTTAAGGTACCGTTATTCTACAAGTGACTACCTAAAACGGATGTACAAAGTTCGTGCAACTACTAGCGCCATCTGTCGCTTCCGGTAAAAGTATTGTTTTTTTAAATTATTATTATAAAATTCATTACATTCGGCCATCCGACATCGTGCGATCTCCTGACGCACGATTTTACAATATTCTAAATGGTAGTTAAATTAAAATGAGCCTTACATACACAATCATTACATTCGGCTAATCGTTGATCTCAGATTCGAGCACGGGACATGTTTTATCGTCATCGTTACTACTTTCAGCACCAGAAGATGAGCTATTACTATCGTCTAATGGACTTTTATGGTCAGGAGAATGAATATTTATCCAGGGTCTTATACGGTCAGCGGAAACTACGCTTTTAAACGTATTTTTCCGTTTACTAAAACCCGGAATTTCAGCAATTTTATATCGGTCATTACCCAAAACTTTTGTTATTTTGTACGGACCTGTAAATTTTGAAAGAAGTTTAGTGCTTTTACCATTGTTATTGAAATTAGTTCTAGTAATCTTAATCAAGTCACCTTCTTTATAGGTCCTGGCAGGGATCCTACCGGCATCATAATTGTCTTTTTGTTTTTCTTGGCTAACTCGGGTATTGGTGCTGACCTCGTCTCTTAAGCTTTGTAACGAATCTGGTACGGCGTCAGCTCCAATATCCAATTTATTATTTAAACTGTCTCTGAACCTGGTGCCGAATAGAGCCTCTGTGGCAGTTCGTTTAGTGGAGGAATTAATGGAATTATTTACACCCCACTGAATTTTACCAAGATATATGTCCCAGTTACGTTCGTCATTGCCGTCATTATGTTTTGCCAAGGCATTTAAAATGATTTGGTTATACCTTTCAGCTTGGCCGTTGGCCCTGGGACATGCTACAGCGTTCAGAACATGTTTAATACCATGACTTCCGCAAAAGCTCTTAAAAGAAGCCGAAGTAAAAGAAGTACCGCGATCAGATATGATTCGAGATGGTAAACCAAAGTCATAAAATATGTTTTCAAGAACTTTTATCGCGGTCCTAGTTTTCGTGTCTTTTACCGCTTTTACAAATAGGTATTTTGTAAAGCCGTCAACTATAGTAAGGATGTAGGCATTGCCGTTCCTACTCTTCACAAATGGGCCAAGATGGTCAATGTGAATTGTATGGAACGGAATGCTCACTTTCTCTATAGGATACAATTGTCCAGTTCTTTGTCTAGAAACATCATCTTTATTGTAAGCGCACTGAATACAAGATTTTACATATTTCTTTATAAATCGCCTCAACTTTGGAAACCAAAAGACAGATTGAATTCGGTCAGTCGTTTTAGAAATGCCTAAGTGCCCTACGTCATCATGATTATAACGGCATATTTGCCAACGAGCATTACGAGGGACAACCAGGCGTATATCATCGCCAACTCTTCTATATAATTTATGATTTTTGATAAGATAGTTTTTCTTAATGTCTTTAGATTCTTCGTCAGATTCAGGTTTGAGAATTTTAAAAATACGTGAGATGTCTGGATCTGACATTTGTAATGTTAATAACCAATTATCAGTCTCGATATGATACACAGTAACGGAGGACTCATCGTTAGTGTCAGAAGGCAATATGGTATTACGGCTTAATGCGTCGACATGTTCCATGCGCGCCCCGGGTCTGTACTCTATAGTAAAAGTGAACTCGCTAATTTGGAGCCACCACCTAGCTATACGTGGTATAAGGTCTCTTTTAGTTAGTGTAGTTCGGAGCGCATTACAGTCGGTTACTACTTTAAATTCTAATCCCAGCAGATAAACACGAAACTTTTTCAGTGAGCAAACAATAGCTAACGTTTCAAGTTCGTAGGAGTGTAAGTGACGCTCTTCGGGCGTCGTCTGTCTACTAAAGTAAGCAACAGGCTTGAGTACCCGAGGGTTAGATTGCCATTGTAATAATATTCCTCCTACACCTAAGGCACTAGCGTCTGTATGCAACTCCGTTGCAAGTTTAGGGTTGTATAAGGCTAGTATCGGTCTGTTTATCAAATGGTCTTTTAATGTAGAGAATGCTTGGAATTGGGCTTCTGCCCAAGTGAAAGTATTTCCCTTTTTTAATAGATTGGTGAGGGGTCTCGCTATTTCCCCGAAACTCTTAACAAATTTTCTAAAATAGCCAGCTAAACCCAAGAATTGACGAACCTCGTGTACATTGCGAGGAACAGGGAATTCTTTTACAGCTAGAACCTTATTTTCATTCGGTCGTATTCCATCTGCCGATATTTCATACCCTAGATAGTTAATCGTAGTGTCAAAGAAACGGCATTTTGCTAGTTTAAGGGTGAGACCATTTTCTCGCATTAGCTTCAGAATTTCTTCAAGCCTTCGAAAACCTTCCTCTAAATCGGTTGAAGGTACAAGAATATCGTCTAAATACGCGAGGGCAGATTCATAGCGTTTTGCACCGAGCATTTGATTTATAACTCTCTGAAACACGGCTGGAGCGTTAGCCAATCCGAATGGCATTCTTTTAAATTCATAATGCCCATCGGGCGTTACGAATGCGGTAAGAGGACGGCTTTCTTCAGCCATCGGAACCTGATAATATCCTGAAGCAAGGTCTAATGAGGTGAAAAATCGATTGCCGCTGAGATTAGTTATTTGATCGTCAATTAATGGCAAGGGAAAACAATCTTTCCTTGTTTTGTTGTTTAATGATCGGTAATCTACACAAAGACGCTGTTCTCCCGTTTTCTTTTTTACAATTACTATAGGGCTAGCATAATTAGAATCAGATTCCTGTATTATATCGTTTTGCAACAGGTCATCAATAATTTCCCGTACCTGTCCTCTTTCGAAGTGCGATAAGCGATAAGGTCTGTAGACAACAGGTCTATCGTCAAGTAAATCTATCTTCATTTTAATAGAGTCATTACAACCTATCTCGCTCAAATTAAATGCAAAACAATCACGATACGATTGCAATAGTTCGTAAAGCTCATCCATTGTCTTGTCGTCAACTTCTGGACCGACTTTGATTTCAGACTTAACGAGAGGAGCTAAGCTAGTAATGTCTTTTACAATTTTGTTGATGGATAGAATTTCTTTTTCCTCAAAAGGTATTGCTCTGGCAATTAGAGTGTTTTTGGGCAAATTTAGAGTATGGTCAGAAAGATTTGACAGAACAAGGTAACATTTACCTGCACTTATACAATAAGTACCCTGATGTAAATTATATTCTTTACCAGGCTTATTACTATTATAACCTTCTACATAAACATCTCCAGAACAGGAATCTGAAGCAGAAACTTCAACTAATTCGGATTTGTTCTTGGCTAACTGAATGTGGTTGGGCAAAGTAAGTTTTAGGGAATTTAAATCACTGGCGTTACCTCGGAGCCCAGGAGTCTTATAAAAAAATAACGTACTATCGTCTTTATATACAGCTACGGATGGTGATTCAGTAAAATTTTGGCCAACAAGTAAAGCCGTCTGCATAAACTCATCATTAACGACCAGTACTTCTATACTCGATTCAATTTCATCAATTTTAAGGTTGACAAAAGTACTATACACGGGCGTAACTGCGGAGTTACCAAAACCCTTGATTATTGGTAGTTTTGAGAGATTTTTGGAGGGGTTAAGACTATTCGCGTCAGATTCACGCATAAGACTGCACTCACTGCCAAAATCTATGTACCCACTAAAAACTTGGTGGTTTACCACAACTTGTTTGAAGAACTTTTTATTGCGATTACTGTATGTAGAAATTGTTAGAGTTTTACGTTCTATGTTATCATTTGACTTAGGTTCTGTTTGTGGAATTAAAGGTGTAAGTTTGCAATTTTCGTTATTATGCCCTACTCTGTGACACTTTAGACACTTGACAAGAGGTTTGGGACATTTGAAGTAAGGGTGTCCTTTACTACGACAATTAAAACAAGTTATTGAGCTATAATTTGAAGTCGATGTTGAGGCAAGGTCATGACGCTTTTTATTTGTAGAAACAGTTTCAGATAAAACACGCTGGGAACTGAGAAAATGTAACAAGTCTTCTGGTTCACTACAATTTAATGCTTGGGCTCCATTTCTAATAGATTTATCATAAATACCGTGAGTTATACAATCTACGGCTCTTTTACCACTAATATGACATCTGTGTATAAGCATTAATTTGTCATAAAAATATTCAGATAAGTTTTCATTACTTCGAGTCGTACGAGCTAACATTTCTTCCAGAAGCCGACCATAATTTTGCTCACTCGGAAAAGCCTTTGTAAGTTTGGCTTGCCACTCAGTCCAACTAAATACTACACTTGGCAAGGTTTCGAACCATTTTTTGGCGAGCCCAGCAAGTTTTTGTAGAGCAAAATGTATGGTCTGCTTCTCGTCCCATTCGTATATTACAGCACATTCGTTCACCTTCCTAACCCAACTTTCGACACTCTGAGTTTTGCCAGAAGGATCGAACTCCGGTATAACATTATTTAAATGACTATTGTTTAAGTTACGAGACGTTTTACGAGTTCCTTCTTGAAAAACATTCAAAAGATTCAGTACCTCTTTTTTTGACCAACTTGAGCTCCTCATCGGTTTCTTGCGTCGTGGTGGTGTACTTGAAGTATCAGTTGTCGCGCTTGAAGACGAAGAGGTCGAAGTAGACCTCCTGCGCTTCCTTTTAGATCGCTTCTTTACACGTTTCGTCTTTGTCTCTGCCTTGTTCGACACAGGGGTTACCCGTTTGCCTTTTGATCTTCTGCTCAGCTGAACTGGCGGCTCTTCTTCAGGAGTTCTGGCACCATCAGATTCCATGGCGTACTCGTAAATGGCTTTATTCGTACCGGGCACACTTGGACCAAATCTTTATTGGCTCACTTGGCCACACAAAACTTCTTAAAGCACACTTGGCTTTATACTTAGCACACTTGGCTTTGACTTTAGCACACTTGGCTTTTGACTTTAGCACACTTGGCTTTTGACTAAAGCACACTTGGCTTTCGACTAAAGCACACTTGGCTTTCGACTAAAGCACACTTGGCTTTCGACTAAAGCACACTTGGCTTTCGACTAAAGCACACTTGGCTTTCGACTAAAGCACACTTGGCTTTCGACTAAAGCACACTTGGCTTTCGACTAAAGCACACTTGGCTTTCGACTAAAGCACACTTGGCTTTCGACTAAAGCACACTTGGCTTTCGACTAAAGCACACTTGGCTTTCGACTAAAGCACACTTGGCTTTCGACTTTAGCACACTTGGCTTTCGACTTTAGCACACTTGGCTTTTGACTTTAGCACACTTGGCTTTTGACTATAGCACACTTGGCTTTTGAATTTAACACACTTGGGTTTAGATTTTAACACACTTGACTTTAGCACACTGGACTTTACTTTGCGCACACATAACTTAACTTTTCTGAAATCACTATAAATGCAGGCAAATCCCACTTCTGAGATGTAAAGAAATCATACACCTCAAGTACAGTTTTAATAATGTTTATTCACTTCATTCCAACACAATCAGATTATCACAATTACACACAGTAGAATATATTAAAGTAACACAGAACCGTAAGATATGGTTACGTTCCAACGCCTGGAAATCGACTGACTCTGTCCAAGCAAATTAGTTGCCAACTGAATGTTCCCCACTTTTAACGGAAGTGAACACTCAGCCGGCTATACGACCAATCAGAGCAAAGTAAATAGTACATATAGTCATTTGACTAACTAAAATACATTTAATTGTTGAACTACAAATAAACAATATTCGTTTTATGCTTTGGTTAATTAATAACAATATTAAGCAATAATTAGTAATTATACAAAATAAATATACTTAAGGTACCGTTATTCTACAAGTGACTACCTAAAACGGATGTACAAAGTTCGTGCAACTACTAGCGCCATCTGTCGCTTCCGGTAAAAGTATTGTTTTTTTAAATTATTATTATAAAATTCATTACACTACCATGATTATTTTCTTGATTCATTGCCTTAATAAGACTTGATCGCAATTTTTTAAACGTGTTCAGCACCTTGCTACTACATAAATCAATCATCTTATAGTTTTTTTTAATTTACCTACAGGTGAGACGTTCTTTTCCACGGTATGTTTCTGTTTGAACTGATAAAGATGAATGATGGAGATTGTGGGGCTACGGATATACAGCTCCCAGTCGCTATAATGAAGTCATGAGCTTACTTGCCGTAGCGTTCTGCATTTTCCACTATTCTTTAAAATCTCAACACCAACTTGCCTAGCCTTTTCCCAAATATGTCGGGGTCGTCTTCCAGTCTAACCGAATGCAGCTTAATACCAGTATTAACACGAAGCGGCTGCCTATCTGACCTTCACAAGCCGGTTACTAGGTAATACGATACCCTTTGGTAAAGTTTCAGGCTTCTGACGACCCGTAACGACTGCCAAAGATCCAAGAATGACTGCCGGGACCAACGGCTTAGCGAGGCACCGATGGGCCTCGATATGTAATAGATGGACACCAATCCACGTACCGACCGCGGTAAGCGTAGCTTAGCCTTCGATTGACGGGGTGGGTAGTACGATTCCCCTTGGTAAGACTGGTTGTCAGACTTTCGGGACTTTCGACCCGTGAAGACTGCCAAAGATCCATCAACGACTTAACACGCTTCGGCTTAGTGTTCTTTACAATCTCTTAACCCCAAACCATCCTTATTATGTCTACAGCAGTCTACGCGGTTGCCAACCAGATAAGCAGCAGTACTACAACTATCCGTAATCGATCAGTAATATTCCATTTGGTTGTTTCAGATTCACCGAGTTCACTGGCCGATAAACTTCCTGTGATAACATGTGAGTTTTAAATATACAGTGCTGTCGTATCGGCTTAGTTTTTTTTGCGACATTCTGTTGCTATGCGGCTTGGTTTTATTAATAGATTTGCGATTGCTATAGTTTGTTGAAAGTTTTACGTTACTGTGCCTATTATTGTTCGTTGGTTCGTTCGGCTGACCTGTCACGCTCTTGGGAAGAGTTCACTGCTCCTGTGTTTTCTGGTTTTCTAATTGGTTGTACAAGTATTGCTATTTACAAATTAGAATACGCTAACAGCTGGAGGATATATATCCTTAAATTAATTGATTGACCTGCACGCGTTCCAGGACCTCCATAGAAACGGGTTTTGTCGACGCAGAATAAATAAAATGACAGATTGTAGACAGATTTATTTTAATTTTGTATATCCTCCGTCGACAAAACTCGTTTCTACGGTGGTCATGCTACGCTTGCTGATCACCATATTAGCTAATGAAGATCTACTGCTAAACTTGTCAATTTTTGCAGAAAATTGGCTATCGCAGTCAGTCGTATTACGACACTTACAGGTATCCTCGCAAAGGCTATCTTCTGCTGTACCTATCACCTATCTGTCTCCTTGGTTTATAATTATCATAATATTTTTATATGAACATGTTTCTTCATTTCCCATTCTGACCCTTTTCTTTCTAACATCTAAATATAACTGAATGGTGTACCCAGTAGAGTGTAGTCTGTAATTTGATGCGTAATATACGTTGATGTTTAATAAAAACCTGTTATTAGTTCGTCCATCCGAGACTTAAACTTTATTTGTGTCTAAAACTTGGTTGTCATCAGGTGCTTGGGATACGATGATAACATAATCATTGAGTTTTTATTTGAATGTCATTTATAGAAAGTTGTACAATGCATTCGTGTTTAGGTTCTACATGCTCTGTAAATATTTTCTCATCGTATTGATCGTGAGACGAAAGTTAGGCTAGATTTCTATCTACCTACAAAATTATTTTTGGTATATGCGAAACCCGAAACACGTGTCTAGTATTTTTATGTAAAGAATCTATGTACAAAATTTCAAAACTGTATCATGAAAAATCACAAAGTTATAAGCTTGTTATGTTACCTGAATGTCAGTACAAAAAGTTGGTTACCACTTACCACGCGCCGCCGCGGGCCGTACGGCTGTGACCTGTGTTGTACGCATATCGTCGACCGTAGGTTCAATTGCTGTAAGGGACAAAATACGATTTTTCAGGAGAGGCCGACAAAGTTTTTTTTCGGACTAAATCGGCCATAACTTTTTTTGTTATTAACCTTTTTCGGGTCTGATTTCACACATAAACTTGTATTTTAGTGCTCTATCTACATGTGTAACATTTATTTAAATGAGTTAGCTATTTAAGAAAATAGATGTCCCTTACAACAACGTATTTTGTTAGTAATGTCCCTTACTGCCCAAGTATCTTGTAGTCCCGTCCCTTACATTAAATTGACCTCTACGTTGGATCCAATCTATTAATGAAAAAATAGTGTAAAGGACATGTTGAACAAATTTATGAAAAAAATACAATGTAAAGAGATTTTTGACAGAAAATGAAGTACACACTTTTGACGTACGGATATCTTAAATTTGGAAATCGTTATAAGAAATCATTTAAAAGACATGAAAATGTATTAGAACCGTGTGTGTGCTTTTTTGTATGTCGCTTACATGCAATGTTTGTACATTGTAATAGCAAATTTGTATTAGTTTGAATAAAAAAAATTTATTTTATTGTATAAAAATTGTTTTATTAATAATTGTTTTATTTATGTTACCATTTTTTTAATAATAAATTGATTTTAATAAACATCTTATTAAAATCAAATTATTAAAAAAATGGTAACAATTTTACCTATACTTACTTTGAATTCTTATTCAAATAAAAGAGTAGCTGCAAAAACCGCGCACAATCCCGACCAAACATGTAGCTGAAGTTCCAAACGTTTGAATTCCAAAAGTAGAAAAGGCTGCTCTACTACTTTCTTATATGCAAAAAATCGAAATAATGAAAGATATATTGAATAATAAACCTTAATTACAATTAATAAGACATATCATTGTAACATATTGTTATTATTGCATTAGAAAAAAATATATAGAGTGATTATCTAAATAATAAAAAGGGAACAATTTAATCAGATTACTTTTATAAAAAACAACAAAAATAATGGCTTTTTGGCAAATTTAAGTTGTCTGGCCCCTTGAAACTTTTTGAAAAATTTCTGGAAAATCAACTAAAGAGTGCCGAATGATTTTCGAAAATATTTATCATCCGGCAACTACCCCTTCTATTGTTTATTTATCAAAAACAACAAAAATAATGGTTTTTTAGCAAAATTAAGTTCTCTGGCCCCTTGAAACTTTGTAAAAAAATTCTGATAAATCAACTAAAGAGTGCCGAATCATTTTCGAAAACATTTATCATCCGGAAACTACCACTTCTATTGCTTATTTTATAAAAAAAACAACAAAAATAATGGTTTTTAGCAAAATTAAGTGCTCTGGCCCCTTGAAACCATGTGAAAAAATTCTGGAAAATCAACTACATAGAGCCGAACAATTTTCGAAAAAATGTTTCATGTGGAAACCACCCCTTCTATTGTTTATTTATAAAAAATAACGGCTTTTTGGCAAAACTAAGTGCTCTGGTCCCTTGAAACTTTGTAAAAAAATTCTGATAAATCAACTAAAGAGTGTCGAATGATTTTCGAAAACATTTATCATCCGGAAACTACCCCTTCTATTGCTTATTTATAAAAAAAACAACAAAAATAATGGCTTTTTGGCAAAATTAAGTTCTCTGGCCCCTTGAAACTTTGTAAAAATTTTCTGGAAAATCAACTACAGAGTGCCAAATAATTTTCGAAAACATTTATCATCCGGAAACTACCCCTTCTATTGTTTATTTATAAAATATAACAAAAGTAATGGCTTTTTGGTGCTCTGGCCCCTTGAAACTTTGTAAAAAATTTCTGATAAACCAACTAAAAAGTGCCGAATGAATTTCGAAAATATTTATCGTCCGGAAATTAACCCTTCTATCATTTATTTATAAAAATAATGGTTTTTTAGCTAAATTAAGTACACTGGCTCCTTGAAACCTACTACCCTACTACAAAGTTTCAAGGGGCCAGAGCATTTCGTTTTCCCATTATTTTTGTTAAAAAGCCATTATTTTTGTTGTTTTTAACGACAGATGAACTCGCACTGATACCACTTTTTTATGCCCGCGCGCTGCTTTCGCATTGGTACTATCCTCTCTTTTGCACACAGAAAGACGTTGTGAGATAGAAAAGGATGGTAATACTGCAATAATTCGATTCAAATAGGTGTAACGTTGACACTGCTTAAAGAATGACAATGCAAATTGGGGTAAGGGACAACTATGTCAAAACTCGTGCAATCCATTTAAAGTATGGATGATATTTATTTTTTGAGACAACAAAGACATTAGTGTAAGGCCAGTTTTATTATTGTTTCTTAAAAAATAAACCATGTAATGGTAATTCGTTGATTGGGAAGACCCTTACCTTATTTGAAGTGGATTGGCGGCGATAATTACACCATTTCAAGTTCCTATATTGCATAGTTTTTCAGATACATTGCTATTATGGGGCTGATTCTAAATTTGGATCCAAAAATCATTAGAGTAAGGGACATTTTTTTTAAGCTAGAATTTTTTTATATTCACCATTCGATAGAGCGAAAAATTCTGAACAAAACTGTATACTCAACTCATTTTGGGTATTTTGTCCCTTACAGCAATTGAACCTACGGTCGACGATATGATTGCGGATATGTACTTAGTGTCGCTCGGTGTCCAACTTATTACCTTTTTAAAATATTTTTGGGACAAAATATAACATGGTGTAAAAATTATTGGAATCGATTCAGTTACGTATTCTGAACAAACTATATTCAGGTTTGCAATATACTAAAAATAATGTTGTATATTCTATAGTAATAGTAAAGCTGAAAAGTTGGTTTGTTTGTTTGAACGCGCTTATCTCTGGAACTATCAGAAGGATTTAAAAATATTTTTGCAGTTGATAGCCCAATTCCTGAGGAAGGCTATACAACATTATTTTTATTATATTGCAAACCTGAATATAATTTCTTCAGAATAAGTAGTTAACTGAATCGATTCTAATAATTTTTAGACCATGTTATATTTTGTCCCAAAAATATTTAAATACAAGTTGGACACCGAGCGACACCATATCCGCAATCATAATACGCACAACACAGGTCACGGCCGGTCATAGCGAAACAAGGCGCGGGCGCACAGCGGGGCGGGGGTGAAACAACCCCCTCAGTTGCCCGGTTGCTACAGGTTGACGCGCAGGTCATAGCGAGACTAGGCGCGGGCGCACAGCGGGGCGGGGGTGAAACATCCCCCTCAGTTGTCCGGTTGCTACAGGTTGACGCGCACGTGTCACGATCCCGTTCAGTTACATAACGCGCGAAACCGACTTAGAAAACCAAATTGAAAGTGCATTTAACAATGTTAAAAACAATCGTTACGTTTTAAGTAAATTAAATAGAAATTTGCGTAAGCGCGCCCGCCTGTGCATGAAACAAAGTGGGGGACATTTCTAACAATTTTTACGACATATTTGAATAGGGAGTGATTAGTAAGACATTGTAAATAGTGATCCCACCAAAAACATTCTGTAAAAAACTATCCAAGTCTCGATGGAGCTGCTTGTTTATCTCTAAAAAGTAATGAAATCTAGACAAAGTCGTGCCAAGTGTAAGGTTCCTTACTGCGATTTCTTTATTATTATAGTTAATGTTGTGTGGCTTGGCCGTTGAACATTCTTTATACGTTAGTGGGTACAAATCATTTTTTTTTACACGTAATGTTATATCTGTTGTAACTATAATACCTATGTTTGTTAAGCGAGATAATAACCCATACTGGTAATGGTAATTGGACGCTAATGTCTCATTTTAGGCTGTTGTTGATTGTGCAACACATGCATTCAGCATTGACAATGCTGACTTCTGCTCTTTTCTTTTTGGAGCGTCAAATCGACCACCGATCTAATATAAAATAGATTTTATACTGTTTGTTTCAGGCTCACCTATACATAAGTATTATTGAAATACGCAGCTTTGTCAAGCCTACAATTGACTGGTTATTGAATCAACGTTTTCCAAGGGGCAATTTTCCATCTTCAACGGGTAGCGGTTCTGACGACAGATTGGTGCAATGGTGTCATGGAGCACCTGGTTTTGTACCCTTGTGTACTCTTCAACGGCCAAGTCACACAACATTAACTATAATAATAAAGAAATCGCAGTAAGGAACCTTACACTTAGCACGACTTTGTCTAGATTTCATTACTTTTTAGAGATAAACAAGCAGCTCCATCGAGACTTGGCTAGTTTTTTACAGAATGTTTTTGTTGGGATTTCACTTCTTTTTGTAGAAACGTGGGCATATTGATTTATTTTATTAGATTTTCTTATTTGACACAGTTTTTTTGTTTTTAGGAGTAGTTTTTTTATTATTACAAATCTTTCTTTTCTTTTTTCCGGTTCTGATTCTTGTACAGTAGCAACAGTTTTTCGTATTGCCCATTCGCGTTCATTATTTATTCTTTTAGACGGTTTAGACGGTTTAATTTCTGAAAGATCGGCGCGGTATTTACGCCTAAGCCGGTTGTATTCGGTGATCGCTGAAGCTTGAGCTTTTATACTCTTGAAGTCAACATTTATGAGGTGCATCCCATGAAGATTGGTTACTCGTGAAAGCGCCACGTAGGCTTGGCCATAAGAAAATATGGAGGTGCCAATGTCCATGAAGGTATTTTTTAGACTTAGACATTTGCTCTTGTGAATTGTTAGGGCATACGCCACACAGATTGGGAATTGTTCTCTGTACACTGTCACTAATCATAAAATTCCTAACCTATTCAAATCTTCGAATTGTTATAATAACAACCTGCTAATTAACCTTAGCAAACCTCACGAAATAATAGGCGAAATCAATGAATTGCAAATAATCCCTCCTAATCCCTAGCAAACGTTTTCAAGCGCACTAGAAGAATGTCGTAAACGACTTTAACGTGGCCAGTTGCCACTTCGCCATATGAGGTTATCGGAAAACAAGCGTAAGCGCGTTTTAAAATACAGTCAGCGCCATCTAGCGACGTGTGCGGGTATCACCGCTACTCTTAGTCCAATGCATTATATTTTGACCAAATGAGCGAAATTAATATTTTAGTGTAATTTGTTTATTTAATTTGTGTAATGTTCGAGTAGAATAAAGTTAATCGTTCGACTATTTCTTCTTGTAAACAAGTAAGTATAAGCATAAAAGCCAGTCTAGTCTTATCCAGAGTTTTTCTTTAATTTTATTTATATGCGTATTAAAAGCAGAAGGGGAGGCATTAGCCCAGCAGTGGGACGCTATAGGCTAGATTAAATTAGAAGATGTGTCCCACTATACGGCGCTGCATACGTTGGCGGAGTGCCCAGCTTGGGCCGAGCAGCGCCGTGACTTGGTCGCGGCCGGAGGTGCTGCGGGAAACCTCTCGCTTCCGGCTGTTGTGTCAACCATGGTCGGAAGCGAGTCAGGGTGGAGTGCCGTCGCCACCTTTTGCGAGGCCGTGATGCTCGCAAAGGAGGCGGCGAAAAGGGAGAGAGAGGCTGCCTCCTCTCTCCGCTCCCGCAGCAGACGCACTGGGCGTCGTAAGGTGGCCGACTTCCGGCCACCGTAGGGCCCGGCCTGCGGACGGCAGACTTGGGGCGTCTTGCCGTCCGACCAGCAGCAGGCCTCGAGGCGGCGGCGTCGTGTTCCGCGTGCGCCTCATAGTGGAGTCCTGTGGCCGGGGTGACGGCCGCAGTGGGTGACGGGGCCCGCCTGACCATCTGGCGGGCCAATACCCGTCGGGGGGTAGCGACGAATGCTTCGGTGATACCCGCCCCTCCGACACACGGGTACATGAGGAACACGGGTTGGTTTTTAGTCAGTAAGAGTCTGACAGTCCCCTTCGCCCTTCCCCAAGGGCGGAGGGACTCCATGAGGATTTTCCAAACCGACACCAAAAAAAAAAAAAATGTGTCCCACTACGCTGGATTTTTGCAATGACAGTCGATTTTTTTATGTACCAATAGTAAAAGGGGGCATTACCATATCTCTAATACAGCTGAGACCAGCTGAGGGTTCTTCATCAGATACTTCAGACCTTCGATTTTTGACATCAAATGAAGCGGCCCACCAAGTTAAATATTTTTTGTAAAGGCGGTATGTCGATCTCTAATAGTTTGGTTGGGCTCTTGTGTTTTCTAATCAGGGTCACCAGGTACTCCAGATCTTCGATTATCCCAGTTTTTATAGTTTTCCCTTTATGTGGCCATTAAACCCTAACTCTGTATCAAATTTCAGCTCTCTTAGTTTATGGGAAGTACTAGTTCTATTTTGATGATCATGAGTGAGTGAGTGTCATAAATGCGAAACTTTGCTTTCGCTTAATTTCGGAACTAAATGACCTACATACTTGAAATTTTGCATTTTAAGTATGTGATTATAGCTTACTCGATGACCAAAATTTCTGCGTTCTGGTCTTATCCAGAGGTTCTCAAATAGGGGCCTGAAAATGCGGCGAAATGGTTCCAGTAAAGGATGGTACGGCAGTGTTTGCTTCGCGCTCGACTTGGCGGGGGCACTCCCGTGCCCCCCGATTAAGTAAATTATTGTAAATAGTGATGATTGAAATTAAAACACGCCAAGATGGTTAATTGTAGAAAGTTATTGTTTGTACTTACAGCCTGCTGTGGTTAAGTAATGCGATGTTTGACACTTTTCATCCACTTTGAACTTTAAATGGTTGGCATAAGGTGCAGCAAACCGCATTGAATACATTTTAACACTTACAGCCGCACTTACGAATAAAGTACATAATAATTTCTACCTACACTTGATCATTACGACAGTGCAAAGCCTGCAAGTGCAGGCTTTGCACTGTCGGGAAATGTTATCACCAGTTAATTACAATACAATCGCCGTACGGTCAGGTACCTACTGCCAAATTATTGTCAACTAGCTGCGCCCCGCGGTTTCATCCGCATAAGTCTCGATCCCGTAGGAATATCGGGATAAAAAGTATTCTATGTGTTAATCCTGGTTATTAACTATCTGTGTGCCAAATTTCTTCAAAATTGGTCCAGCCGTTTGACCGTGAAGAAGTAACAAACACACAGACACACACACACACACACACACACACACACAAACTTTCGCCTTTATAATATTAGTGTGATGAGCGCAACACGACCCTGGAGGCATGGGGAGAGCACATTTTTGTACGGACAACTAGGTAACATTACAAGCTTATAACTTTGTGATTTTTCACGATACAGTTTTGAAATTTTTTACATAGATTCTTTACATAAAAATACTAGACACATGTTTCGGGTTTCGCATAAACTAAAACTAATGTGGTATACAAACTAATGTATAGGCTATTTAACATCGCGCTAGGAGGCGAGCAAAACGAAAAAAGAAGGCAGAAAGAGCTCAAGCGAAAACGAGGTAATAGCGTGGCAGGCGATGTGTTTTGACGAAGTCGCAGGCCGAAGCTAGTTAATTTATAATGTTAACCAAACACGTAAGGTGTTCAGTAAATTAGTTTATAAACAAACCACTTGTTATTGTTGACTGATACATTTTTAGAAACATGATCGATGCCAACTGCGATATGTGAATTTGGCCAAAAGTTTTAAGTCGCCATTCTTTAAATAATTCTGTGTTTTGTTTTCGTTTCTAAACGATAAACTGACATAATGGATAGACATGTAGGTACAGGACCGTGGGAAAGATAACATCGGGACACATGCTAAAATCATAGTCTGGGTGTTAATTTCCGCTAGAGATAAGCCAATCTAAACTATGAACAGTTAAATAAGGGATTAAGTTACCATCATGTTTATATGGGACTATCTGACAATTTGTTACTATGGTAACTCTATTAATGCTCTTCTTTATTGGCTTTTGATAAAACTGGTCAGTTTTACTCTCAGTTAAGTACTTTAACGAGATACCTTTTCGAGAAAGTACGTCTCAACTGATGTAATGATTTTTATTTAATACCGTTATAATTTTAGTTGTCCGTCACGATTAATACATTTTCCAGATTACATAATGTTGCGTTGAGATTGCTAATGGCCAAATGCATAAATTTCACCCTTTCTTCACTCCCATACGACTATAAAACATGTAACAGTTCATAATCTGACAAACCCTAACCTACCACAGTTACAAAATACCTTCACGTAAATTCCATAAAATTAATTGGCATTATTGCCTTTTTTCTCAGTAATAATAGTGCGATGGTATCTGGGACCGTTATCTCAGCATGCCATAAATCAGGCGGGGCTGCAAATTTAGCCTTTCGCAGAACTGCCCATTGTGGTACATGATGGATGACCACCGTGGGGCACAGTGGCGCATAGTGGGGCTACAGGGAACTTACTGTGGGTTTCCCATTGCGGACGCCCTAATCAAGTTGTTTTGTGGTTGTTTCCTTGATGTGCTGTTGACTTCACTAACGTTTGTGTTTGTTGTAATCAATATTGTAATTTGTGTTTTGTTGTCTATTTCGCCTGTTTTGGCTGAGGCTTGAATAATGAATGAATCTTCGTCAGTCGTAGGCTGGTATATTGTTCGTAATTAATATTCTCTTACATATATGTATTTATTTACAATTATTTTGTACTAACAATTTGACGTAATAATGGGTGGATTTCTAACAGAATTGCTATTTCGCACGAGCTTTTGCTAGAAGGTGACTTTGACACGACCTCAACCTGGCTTCATCACGCATCGATGTTGTTGGTTGTAGTTGCTAACACGCTAGCTACTAACAAATACAACCAACATCGATTAAAATTTTTTGAATGATAGAAATTGAATGGAAACGCCCAAACAAATGCACGAGACTCACCCTCCGTAGTCACAGTAATCTATAAGCTAAAAAGTCAAACAATGCAGCCGATTTTATCTTCAAACACCCTGTGCGGCGTGGCGTACCTAGCTATGACGAGGATAACAGCTACTCGACTATATGGCTAGGTGGCTAGGTGGCTAATAGCCTCGACATGACACCATCGCACGTCCTCCTTTGTGGACGTGCCAATTCATAAGGGCTGTTCTATTGAGGGTGCGATGTTCAGATTTTTCAGCAAGTGGGTTAACGAGCGGGTTTAGAGTTTTTTTTTTTGGTTGGGTGTTGCGGATTTTTTTTTTTAAATCTGCTGTTTTTAAGCAAGCGTCGTCTTTTTGGGTTTAAAGACTGATGGCTTTTTACTGCTTGTTTTTGGCTCCTTTTACATTGACCTATCTATAACGGTTTACTAATGAATAGCCTCTTAACAAACTGCTTTCATAACTAAACTGATAAACTTTGCACCCAGTTTTGTTAACGGATAGGCCGTTAAGAGTTGACCTTCTAGAAACAGAGAGAAACTGATTCAGTTATGTAGTCAAAATCAGTTCGTGAATCTGTTAGATATTTGTACCAGTACAATATTGTTAAGCCGCGGTTATCCGGTCTGTAGCTAGGTGTGACATGCATAGGGTGGGGCGCAGATACGTATCAGATGCATTGTTTCCCTTTCGAACTGTCACTTAGGGGTAGCACTAACGGTTTTTGCACGATATTGTTTGGTTTGTATGCGAAGTTTAGCCAGTATAGCGACTATGGTCACAATACATGCAGTGTTTCCTTTTTAAGTTCTGAGTATTCGTTCTGTAGTGTTAAGTAATGTCGCTGTAATAGAATTTATATCAATTAACAGCGTTGACGTTTTTTTTTTTTAAAACTTTGCCCCACACTAGGAATTTCTCCTGTATTGTGGGTGCGTTTACAAACATTTAAACTCACATACACAAACAACCTATATTTATAATATGAAGTTAATTTTCTAGTTTACCCGTATCCCAATTCTGCGCCCACAATAGGTACCTATCTGAAACTGTCTGTCTGTCTGAATCACGATCCTACGTAGAGGATTCGACCATGTGGTACTAAAATCATATCTTGTATTGTGGTTCGTCAATGTTTCATTAAGACTGTAAAGTAAGTAAGATGTAATATAGGTATCTATTGTATTTCCTTCTTCTGTAATATGAACCCATTTAGACTGATTTCCAAGACTTGACAACAAAATTACGTGACTGTATTCCCGTAACAAACCTTCCAGTGACCCCCTAGACCCTAGGGGGTCATCCTACAAAAGAGTTTTTAGTGCCAAATATAGCCTAGAGCCTAGGCTAAAGTCATGTGACACTAAAACTCTTTTGTTTTGCGGTTCTTCAATGTAACAGTAAGACTAAATGTTTCTATCATATTCCCTTTTTCTGCGTATACTGTCATATGAATCCAGTTTGACTGATTTCCAAGACTTGACAACAAAACTACGTGACTGTATTCCCGTTACAAACCTTCCAATGACCGCCTAGCAACACGAAACATTATGTCATCATTAAGAATTTGTAAAACATCATTGTCAGCACCTTAGTTTTCCTTGACAAGGTAATGAATAATGTATTCATTGATGATGTAAAAGCTTATTGCTTATTGCTCGAAGCTCACCCGCCTTCCAAGAATTCCTCGCGTCATCGCCTACTGTTTAATTCCTGTGTTTCCATTGATTGGTGATGGGAGAATTACGTCGTGGCCGTCGAGAAATTACAACATTATGTCGACTAAGTTGGTATATTATCGTTATTGATCAGACTAATGATCGCTAATGAGTTTTACTGACATTTGCTTGTGTTAGAAATTAATGCACCTACTTGGTTCTACAAATACCTAAACCATTTTTTTTCTGTTAGTCTATAGTGTCCCACTGGGCAAAGGCCGTCCAGGAACTCTTTTTCCGCGCCACCTCGAACCAGCCCTTGTGGTACGCGTCCAGGTCATCTCGTCATCTCTTTCTGTTCCGTCCTCGCCGGCGCCGTCCACCACACCAAACCATCTAAGTATCATTAATTTCTTTACAAGAAACAAGAACGGGACTTGCATATTCATCATCATTATCATCATGGGCTGCCGTTTTCCACCCACTGCTAAGTATAGACCTCCTTCCTTTTGTGTCATTGCTTATCAATATCACTACATATTATAAAACAAAGTCGCTTCCCGCTGTCTGTCTGTCCCTATGTATGCTTCGATCTTTAAAACTACGCAACGGATTTTGATGCGTTTTTTTTTAATAGATAGAGTGTTTCAAGAGGAAGGTTTATATGTATAATAAATGTATAATATAGTAGAGAAACACTGATAATTTTAGAGGTTTCTAATGTGATGTCGTAAATAAACACATTTTTTTTTTCACTTACATTGCACACGCTGGCTGAACCCTACGAGATAGATCAAAATAATGTACTACATTATTACATACGTATTGTACACTTTAAAAAGTTCTACAAAAAAGTCCGCAATGGTATATGTCTATCTCTTACGGATAACCCACAATAACCATTTTTTATCCTATACTTTTTACGAGACATAATGGCTCTAAAATTATCAATGTTTCTCTATTGCACCCGTGCGAAGCCGGGGCGGGTCGCTAGTTTCAAATAAATTGGCAAAACACTTATAATTCCCGCCATATCGATGGCTGATTGTGTTCATATACGACGTTTATTTGACAATTTACTGCACCATCAAATCATATGCCAACCCTATTACAATTTACTTCAAGTACTTACTTACAATTTTCCCCTTGTTCACTTTGTCGTGTGTGAATGGAAATGCGATCTCCTTTCATGGGGTGAATAAATTCCATACATCTTTGGCCAACGTACTTTTAACGATTCCCTAAGTATTATTGCATGTTTTTGTTATGAAAATGATGTGTATGAGTTATTTTTCTGGGTGAGCTTTTGAATTGTTCAGTGGGCTAAGTTTTTTTTGTTGAAATATAATTGAGGCTTTCAATAGTTATATGGGCAGGTTTATGGTTATTTATTTACGTGACTGATTCTAACATACAATATGGTTCAAGTATCTATTTGTTCATAAGTACGTGAATCTAGTTTGAGATATGTATTTGGGTTGTAAAATTCTCTATTTTAGGTTGTCGAACATCTCCACTTGTTTCTTGGGCGTCTCATCTGGAATATGTAGTGCATATAGTCATCAAGTACGTAATAGGTACCTACAGGACTTACTGGAACACTCGTTCATTTAGGCTCATTATGTCATCATACAACGTGTAACGTTAATTAAATGAGCAAAACCTGAAAATAGTTTGATCAGAATAACGAGCAGAATTAATTGAACCACTTTTTAATAAGGGTCACATTTTTCAAAAAATCTTCATTAAAAAAGTTGCTGTGTCTATTTATTAATAGGTCAAGCAACCCAATGTCAGCGCGGCGCAGCGGCCCGGTGACGACTCCTCCCTCGATAAATCGTCGTCGCAGACGCAAGAAACGATCAGAATGGCCAGTTAAACTAAAACAGCAACTAAAACATTTACAATTTTTTTATTGACACATTTTCTCTCTGAAATAGGTAAATTGAATTAAAAATCAGTTGGGAGTGTTTGAGGTTTTGCGTATTTAACGTTACACGTTGTATACATTCCTATCTATACGTTAGTTACTAATCTACTTTGATCTCAGGCACGTGATGTGAGGGGTTCGCTGATGGCTCGCTTATGTGTGCGCTATTTTAGTACCCCACTCGATGAGCTAACACAAAGATAAAAATGTATCCCCATTCCGACCAGTTCGATATTTATTTATTTACAAATGCCGTAGCCTGTAGTAAAAACATCGTAAACGTTCTTGCGTGTCTATTGTTAAAGAAATAGCACTGTTTTTACGTCCGCACGGAAACGTACACTCGGATCCATTAATATGTAAGATTTTGCTTGGCAATAAATCTGGTAAGCCGATATCTAGGCAATCTATACAGCTGTTCAGTGAAGCACAGAGGTTTTGACAACTGCACTCGCTTGATCTCCCTCAGCTCTGTTTTTATGCGTTTTCTTGTGCTTGTCTGCGGTATAATTAAGATTATGTTCGAACAGTGCCGTAATCTCGTTGTATTATTCTGCAATATTCACGCGAGCTTATATAAGAATCGGAATATTATTGAAATCTATTTTTTAAAGTCAGATTTTTTTTTAGAAAAAGTTATTGGGTTCTGGCGTTTCTTCTTCACAACAGTTTCCAATATTTTTTTACTGTCTAGGAATAGTATTAGGCTTGAAACTCTATTAACCCTTAAATTGTCACCCTTAGATTTCTTGTGTGTATAATGTTGAAATTGCGTATATGGGTTGAAATTAAGATAGAAAAGAGGATAAAGAAAAAAAAAAAAAAATTTTTTTTGTATTTTTTTTATTGTTTTTACAATGTCACATAAAACGGACATTGTCCATTATATGTGCAGTTGTAGTACATGAAACTACGTCACATAAAACGGACATGGCATATTATATGTGAAGTTGTGGTACAGTGCTTAGGAGTGTTAAAACAGCGTCTGTGTGCGTGGAAATACTGCGTCCTTTAAAACGGACAAAATTCAATTTAAGGGTTAACGTAATGACGCATGGCAACCGTAGTACCTAACCTTATCTGTATTCACAAACATATTTACATTGTTACCGTACTATAAACTACGTGTGTAAATCGGTTTGAAACACGTGTAGTTTGGAAATACTAGAACAATACTAGAGGTGAGAGGGCGGGTTGAATCAAAGCGTACCTGCGTTTGCGTTACGTTTCGCGTTACGTTAAAATTTGACGATTACGTATGAAACGAATCAAGATTTTGAATGCCAGCTTATGAGCATTGCTTTAGTTCTTGTACTATCATTATTTCTGTTCTTTATAGTTTTAAGGTGTTTTTTTTTTTTGCTGCACCTAATGCTAATATACGCGTTTTTCTTCCTTTCTTGTTCTTCGTAATGTATAACACAAGGATAACACATTGTTGTTTACGAAAATAGGTCATTTCGGAATGAAAAAGAGGAAAATGTCGTCAGAAAACTTTTGAATATGAATGTGGATGGCTGTACAGTCCATCCATCGTTTCTTTGGTCTTACCCTAGTTAAACGAATGATGGACTGTTTAAAAGATGATATGGCTAGAAAGGAAGTGACTACCGAGATGAGATGACGACTGATAGAAAAGTATGGAAGGAAAAGACATGATGCGCCGACCGCAAATAAATTGGGGTAAGGGCATAAGAATGATGATGATGAATATACAACGTGTAACGTTAAATGCGCAAAACCTCTTAAGGGGTCATTGTACCTCATCATTATGAACAACTTGTACTATGGGACCAAACCGGAAATCGCGAAAAAAAAATCAGCTGTTCCCTACATTTTGACGAGTTATGCGAACATAAATGTAGGGAACAGCTGATTTTTTTTTCGCGATTTCAGGTTTGGTCCCATAGTAAAAGTTGTTCATAATGATGAGTACAATGACCCCTTAAGAGGTTTTGCGCATTTAACGTTACACGTTGTATACTGGATGATTTTTTTTACAGGTTCCCAGGTACATTATTTACAGGGCGTTCTACTCATAAATATGAACTTTCACTATGGGATCAACTCTGAAATCACGAAAACAAAATCAGCTGTTTAATACAAAAGTTCAATACCTACTTGACCAAAATGTATGAAACAGCTGATTTTTTTAACGTGGATTGCGGAGATCAGATAGGCAGTCGCTCCATGTAAAATACTGGTACTCAGCTGCATCCGGTTACACTGGAAGCCGACCCGAACATAGTTGGGAAAAGGTTAGACAGATGAGATGAGACAGTTGGAAACGTGATGTTAGAAATCTATGTATACTACAATGCTTTTTGACTTAACCGATCGTTTACCGCCGTTTTAATGCTTAGTTACAGTAAGATGATGCAACCAACCTGCAGTCACAGAGTACCATGCGTCCATGAAACTAGGCCATGGTCATACCGCTCGTAGAACCGAGTTACCGACCGTTTCGCTGTACTTTATAGGTCGTATATGTATGCCAATCAGTAAACTGCGGACTTGTCTGTAATTTACGTGCAGATATTTTCAGTCTACTGTTATTACGACCAGCGTTATGTTCTTGGCAGTAGTAAATATCTGCTTTGAGCAGTAGTTAAGGAAGCTACTGAGTAACTCTAATCAGTGGATATTCTTCCTGATTCTCGGAGCTTCTAGATTTTTTTTGTGGTCTTCGCTTTAAGTTCTGTGTTCTGACTTCTGACTTTTTGCTTTTCTAAACTTTTTAAGACAAATGATTGCCTTTTCTAGTTTTTTTTACTAGTCGTTGATATGGCCCACTGCAAAACAAAAGCTTCCCTACTCTCCTTCCACCTCTGCGCAGAGCTACCAAGGACCAGTCTTTATTAAAGAACTTCAGCTCATCCCGCCATCTCGGTCTAGGCTTGCCGGGATGTCATTTGCCATTAAGCGGCACCCACTGGGTCGTAAGTTTGGCCCATTGATCGTACTCTAAATTAAAATACTTCAATTTAGTCCCGCAGGGTAATTGCGTAACACACTATATCAGTTTGACACTTCAAACAAAATTCATTGCGTTATTTACGTTGTTGAGCAGACAACAGTTTTTTCGAACATGTGGAGCAATGTATCAGCAAAATATCCTTTAAAATGATCCAAGTCGAGATTGTAGTCTGTTACGCAATTAGGGTGCCGGGTGAGACCGTGAGAAAATCATCTTAAGCACGGAATGGACTAAATTGTTCTACATCAATAGGCTTAAAAGAAAATTTAAATTGCTTTTGGAATACAATATTCATACCTACATGTAAACGATTGGTTCCTTCCTGGTATTGTATTCCTTCCATTTATCCACATTTACATTTTATGATCTAATTAAAATCTCCGGCAAATTAAGTTTTTTCTCCCTTCGCGATCTTCATTTGATTTTGTTGTTTCGGAAAGAACGAAAAACAAATGAAGGCATTAAAATATGTTAATGTCCGGTAACACTATGAAAAATGAATGGTTAATCCTCGATCCTTAAGGTCGCTGGTCCGATGCCGTGCTAACAAAAGGGAGGTTGAGGGATCATGATTTATATCTGCAACGGGCTTTGGTGAATGCCGGCAAATTCTTTTTTATTTTTTCAACCCGATGTTCATAAAGGTCAGCCTACGTTGAATTTCCGCCATTATTGCATGCTCGCGTGCGTGTGCGCACAGTTTATTTTTGTTTCAATAAATAAAAAGGTCAATGGTGAATTGTGTTGTTTAAAATATTGCAATAAACAGTTAAAACTATTCTAAGATGATATTTAGATAGCTTATAGTTAAAGATCAGGTATTGAGTATAGGTAGATGAAGTATCATTCAATTCAGACACTTGCAATAAGGAAAACTAGCCACATACCAGTCATAAAAGTAATATTGGCATACTTATTGCATGATATTGTCGTAATTTTTACATCCCTATAAAATATAAGTGTTTAACATTTCATGTTATTGCTGACCAATTATTGTGAAGGAAGTACTTTCGTATTTTACTTTACTTTTTTTTTTCTTTTATTTTTACCCATACATAAATAAACTAGTAATTTGCTCGCGACTTCGTCCACGTGGGTTTCGTACTTTCCTCAAAAAATTTGAACACCCTCTCCACCTCTACTTGAAAGGTAGTTTTCGAAAATTAATGAAGCCACGCAGTGAAATCCGCTTCTGGAAAATTAACTACCCCTTTTCACCCCGTTAGGGGTAGATTTTCGAAAAACCCTGATACACGTTATCCCCTATTGTTGGTCTTAAGTATAAATACTTAGTTTCGAGTTAATCGGACTGCGCGTTAAAATTCTTCCACACAAATGTTGATACCCCCCAATCCCCGTTTAGTTTAGAAAATCAAGAAATGACAAACTTCATAATTTATTTAGACAAGTATTCGTGCCATGTTTCAAGTTTATTAACTTAAGGAATAAGATTTTTCATACAAACAAGATTCCCCCTTAAAGGTTGAATTACGTGTGAGCTAGATGACTTGGCTCTTATTTTTGCTTGAAATGGGACACCCTGTATAAGTAATGAAACTAAAGTACTTCCTGAAGGTATACTTGATATCTTCAAGTGGCCGACGTTGATGTTATCGGTACCTTTTGTGGGACTTGGAAGATTTGCATTTCATAGTTTTGTAGTGATCGTGTCCTATCTGTCCTGAGGTTATGTCATTTCTAGATACGTGGGATATCTCTGCGTGACTTGTAAATAATTCATATTTTGTTTGCTGTGGTGATTACTAGTTTTTGTTTCATAACATGAAGCTTTTAGAAAATACACGACGTGAGGATGTAATTTTTTTTTTAAGGAAAGTTTTTCTTTTGAGTTTAACTTGGACATTACTGACATCGGTAACGAAAAATATCGTGAGGAAACCTGGATTTTTGTATGTTTGTTTATTACGTTTTCACGCTAAAGCGGCTTAAGGTGGAACTAGTCGCGAACTCGAACTCACTTGGCATGGCCAAAAAGCACGCTGTCACCAGGCATCGTGTCCGACAGAGATAGTATCAGTGATGAGCAGTTAGACGCTAGTCTACACGCATAACGTCTAGTTCTCACACGCACACACACCGTTCCGAACTGAAAGACGCGAAAAAAAATTAAAAGTCCTATAGAAAATCGAGTTTTATGAAAAAAATCACTACAGATAAAGTTTATTGAACTCTTCGATAACTGAGCTTAGTCGGTACCGACTTTGTTTTGAAGATTTTACAGTTCTTTTTTTTCTTATTTACACCCAAAGTTACGTTAAAAATAGCAAGAAAAACGAATGTTTGTTGGCACAAGTCATAACTTTTTAATGGGTTTTTATGCTACTATTATGTTTCCATACACACAAAATTAATAATAAGACAAAACGATATCATTTTTAACTTTGGATGCACAATGTCAAACAGTGGAGTAAATGCTCCCGCAGACAGACGCAACATGACAGCGCGACGCGACTGTATTAGAACGATTTCTATGAAAATCTCATGGAAATTGTTCGGCCAGAATCCTGAAATATGTATGGAAAAATATTGACTAGTGCCACCTTAACAAGTTCCGGCGCGGTTAACGAGACACAGTAGATGCTTTATTGTTATGACGGTTATAGCCGTAGGGAGCTACCCTTGGCACATGGGTAGACCATGACCTAGATAAGGACATAGGATTATCATTCTGATATTTCCACAGGATCGAGACTTATGCGGGTAAACCCGCGGGGCGCAGCTAGTAGTTAATATAAAGCCTGATTTTTCCAACGCTAGATAATTTTATTGGAGGAATATTTTTTTTTTGACAGTTCTTCCATACAAAAACTGTCAGACGTCAATTTTATTCCACGAATAAAAATTATCTGTCGATTGAAATATCAGCCCTAAGTCTGAAATTGCCAACCCGTCTCGTCCCTTCTCTGTATAACAAATGATTTTATTTTAGTAAGTAGGTTTGCACAAACACTTTTACACATCAATCATATTTTAAATACTAGTTTATGAGGAGATAACTTTGCGCTGTAGTGGGAAAATAATAGGCCGGCATTAAACGAAAGTTACTGAGACACTGTTTCTGTATCACAAGCTTATTAACCAGTGATCGGATAATCGGCCGCTTATATTGGTACCTAAACTTCTTCCCACGATAGAATAATATGGACATTCCTTTCTGAATAAATAAGTAATCCTGGGTTTCCGGGATTGAAAAATTTTGTAAAAACAACTATGACAAACTTAATAAAATTATAGCAGTGGTTATTTTGATTTAGTACATATCTTTATTTTATTTAAAACAAATGGAATATCAATAAAAATGATAATGTGCACAATGTGGTCAAGTAGTGGAAATTGATTTATCTATCTAACAGATTAGTGATCGAATCGGCTCCATTGTACTACTTAACCCGGTCATACAAAACCTCACAGTTTGAATAGCGTATAATTGTTGTTATGTAAAACACTATCACAAAATCCCAAACTCAGCAAGCGCATAGTTTTTGAGAAAAAATATCATAAATTTACAGAAAATTTAACATACATATTTACATTATAAAGCTGAATATACGAATTTCACTCCTAAGTCGTTCTGTTTTACGTTCAGACAAAGTGACAGCGGATTTTAATGGTTTTTTTACTCTAAATACCATACTTAATATGCAGGTAACATTTTTAGCAATCTCAGGAATTTCAAACGATTCCAGGATTCTGAAAGGCATGTCCGTATTATTATTTCGTGGGAATAAAAGTGAGGTTTAGGTATATTAGCGCCCGATCATCCGATCACTGCTTATAATAATAACAAACACTGTGTACCTAATTAAAACAATCCACAGATGTATTTACAGTTCTTGCATGCGTGCGTACACTAGTAGCTCAGTATCCGTTGCCCTCAAACATTAAGCTCTAAAAATAATCGGAATAAATTTGTTTAACTTACATAATATGTTATTAAGTATTATTCGTGATAACCATCCCCAACTATTAAAGGCATCGCATCGTACGTAATTCCAGCTTTGTGGATATGTACTAACATAAAGTTTAATTGTCGAAATAATCGAACAATTACGAAGGAGACCGAGTGGGCTCCGTATGTTTCGCGTAATCTTACATGATTCGATCTATAATGTTATTCAACCCGTATTTGATTTATCTGTCTATTAAACCTGCCCCGTTGTTCTAGTGGTCTCAAGCGCTAATGCCGAGCATGAGGTTCGATTCCCAGCTCGGGCAGTGTTATTGGATTTTCCATCTGGAATTTCTCAGTAGCAGCCCGGAGTCTGGATTTGTGCCCGGTTGATGGCAATGGACTCACCCCCCCATTACATACATCATCATCATCTGCCTAGCCTTTTCCTAACTATGTTGGGATCGACTTCCAGTCTAACCGGATGCAGCTGAGTACCAGTATTTTACATGGAGTGACTGCCTCCACAACCCAGTTACTGGAAAATACGATACCCCTTGGTAAGACTGGTTGTCAGACTTTCGGGCTTCTGACTACCCGTGACGACTGTCAAAGATCGACGAATGACAGCCGGGACCAACGGCTTAACGTGCTTTCCGAGGCACGGAGAGGTCTCGGTATGTGAAGATGGTCACCCATCCACGGACCAACCGCGGCAAGCATAGCTTAACCTGATCGATCGACCCGTGCGGCTGTTATTAAGTTAGCCACAAGCCCCTCTAGCTCGCCACTTATTACATGGGGTTCAAAACATAAATGTACGCCTCTGCCTCTAGCACTTTGGGGAATAAAGGAGTGATGGTATGTGTGATTATCTATTCTATTCTGCAACTGTGAACAAAGGTTCTAAACAATATTTCTTCAATTAATTACGGCCCTGTTACCTTGTTTTGTTACCCATAATTAGCTTGCACAAACTAATTAATCCATTAACACGGTGAGTCTCGGCTTCAATAAAAGTCTTCGGATTGCAAAGGCTTCCGCATCTACCCGCGGACCCCTAAAAATATTCGGCTCCAGTACAAAGGGCGCACAAATTATTATAATTGAAAGTTAACGTTTGTTAACTGGCGTAATTACAAGAATTGTTTATAATTAAAGGCGTTACTTTTTTTCACTAAAACAAGCACCGAAAGCACCGAATTATACAAAATTACTAGTTGTATTGCCTTCTGAACTTATCATTATGTCCGTTCTATGTCCCGGGAAATTGTTCCTAGAAAAAGTTATTATCGTGCTCTATATAAAAAAGTATACGAATATGAACCTTATTTTCTAAACCGTAAGGATATTAAAATGCAATCGTTGATAAAAAGCAATTTTGAACAGAAATTAATTTCTAAACAAAATTATTATATTGTTCGTCCTTAACGAAATTGAATTCCAATTTGAGTCTTAAAACTATTAAGATAAGGTTGAGGATAAAAGATTAGAGTGGCAATAATTGTCTTGATCGACAGGTCAATTACCTAAGGGCACGCTCACAGTGTACAAACAAACTGAACATGGTTAAATTAGTATACGTGAACAATTGATGTATGAGTGATCGGAACTCCCTGAATTGATCATTATAGAACCGATGGGTGGTCGCTTATTTTTTTTTGTAAACATTCGGAAAACAGACAATAATTGCTTACACCTTACTCCGTCCGAAATCGTTTCTAATGAAAGGAAACGTGATATAGGAATCGTGTAATAATCTTAATTTGTTTAAATGTAGGGCTTGTGAAGGTGAAGCTTGCTTTTTTGGGTTCCGTAGTCAACAAGGAAACCTTATAATTTCGCCATGTCCGTCTGTCCGTCCAGCCGCAACTTAGCTCAGAGACTGTTACTACGAGAAAGCTATCATTTGGCATGGATATTAATTACGCCGACAAAGTGATAAGATAAAATCTTGAAAAATCATTTTTTTAGGGAACAACCTCCTGTACACGTAAAGTGGGGATTTTTTTTTTTTCGTCTACCCTATGGTGTGGGGTATCGTTGGATAGGTCCTTCAAAAATATTGCGGGTTTGTGAAAACCATTTTTCGGTGCAGGGATTCGTTTGGGAAATATTAAGCTTTAAAGTGCTCATTTTTGTTAGTAAGTGCCCCCTGCCAGCTATGGTTGCTCTTGGATATGTGAAAAGTTTCCGGCAGTTGTAGGTAGGTATATAAGCTAAGTAGGCTTTACAAGTTGCGAGTAATAGTCGACCAACTTTTTGCAGTTGCAATGTATGGGAGAACATGATTTTCATTTTTGATAATGACAGGAAAGAAGAGCTTCGTGAAATATATGAACGTGAAATTAATCGAATTTTGGTTATTAACTTAGAAAAAACAAAACTGATGTTAAGATTTTATAATTTTGTTTTTTAAATGTTGCACCTACCCACGTATTAAGTTTGTCAATCATAAATCTAACCTGAACTAGTTTTAATTCTCCAGACAGAACCCGTTAAATGCCGTAATTACAGAAACAATTAAAAAGCCATTGTGTCTCCCGTGGATCCACGTTTGCGTTCGAAGGTTTAATATTAGGATCTAGATTTGATTGACGACATTATTCTACAATTTTACTAAAAATTCAATACTCTCACCACAGTCACATATCAAACTAATCAGTCAAAGTTCACAACAATAATATTTTGATTGATCGACAACGCAGCAACAGCAACCGACGCACCTGTCGCTGATTTACAACACACAAAAACACGAAATCAGCAAAAAAAAAAAAAAAAAAACTTACAATCGCAGGACCTACATTAAAAAGCCATCGGTAGGGATATTAACAAATGTTTAGGAGTTTTAAGGGCTCATTACGGACGCGGGAAGTGGGGTGAGTAGGAAGGTTGGTCGAGATACACATCATCAACCACTAGGAGGCACCTGTCAGGTTGCGGGTCGAAAAAAACCCACTGTCAAATTCAAATGACAATTCTGTAGAGTAGAAACTTATCAGGCTGACTGGTTGAATGGATGACTTTCTATACGAGTTATACGATTGTATAGGAAAGGTGTGTAAAGATAGTATATTGTAGACGTGTTCGCATGTCCTGCGTATTTTTAGATTGCACATTGCAATTTTATCCGCCGACAGTTTTATTTTTAAGTTGTATTAACGATCAACGAAAGGACACAAAGGTACGATGCGCTGTAGAAAATAAAACGTACTTCAGGGCTCTCGCAAACAGCCGCGACGCGACACTACGAGTAGTAGAACAAATTCTACGAAGTTTTCATAGAACATACAAATATACGTAAAAAAAATGAATTTCGCGGGACATATAGACGGGTCTCCCTTAAATTGAATTAAGGACCAAATCTTCAAGGAGATACACTCCTTACATCAAACGCCTAACAAACATTTATCATTCAAGACGTAAATATTAGCTAAAGTACAACCTGTGCAGTACGGAATGTGTGCCTATCTAATGTGGCCTAGTTTACAAACATTCAAACGACCCAAAAACCAGGCACGCTTGGCCAAATTCCCACCTGTGAAACATTCTCAATATTCCTTCCATTCAGTACGAAAATACATTCTGTAGACCAAAATATGTATATAAACGACGCTGTATTTATATGCACTGTCCCCAAACTCGACACCTCGAAGATTTGTTAAGCCCTCTAAGATTAAAAGTATAAAAGACTTTATCGCGCCAAAATACATAATTAAACGAAGACGGGGCTGAAACTGTTCAAACCAAATTTTCTAGACGTCTGCGAAGTTTAATCTAATTATCAACTGAAATAAGTTGGGTCTTATACCAAGTGGCATTGTGTTTGTTTCATTATCGCCTACTCCAGTCAGGCTTACGACTTAGGGGAACCTACCTTCGCGAATCCAATTGTTCCAATAATAAACCCCTCCGCGTCTAGGTATACTTACTTCCAGAAGTATTAACTATTGGAGATTGGAGAAACCCCACTTCAAATAACGCGAAAACAATTTTAACATTAGCAAATATACGTTATTATATATTCAATTTAATATGATATTCTATAATACCAATACACTTTATAAATAAATCGTAAAACCCGTAATCGTAATGAAGGGGTATAAAATTAAATTGTGCATTAGATACTAATAAATATCAAACTTAGAAACCATCCAAAATTACCCAACACCGGATGCGAATCAATCGTTCAATTATAAAAATTAATTTCAAATTGAATCCACCACAAGAAATAAACTCCAAACACAAAGCGATACAATTACACGTAACAAGGAAACGTGGAGCAGGTGATGGCAATTACCGATAGATACAGATGTGGGATGAAACAAAGCTCCACATTAAACCGGACCACCTTACCAACACCTTTACATTTCCAACGGGCCAGCTGCCATCATTAAAAAGGGAAGTGTCATAAATGACGCCTCGGATGACGTTTGTTCTACAATGGCCGATGACAAGACAATAGTTGGGACTTTCCTACAAAATGTTATTACACAAAGATGAGCTCTGCCAACATACCACCCATAGATTCCGATTAATGAGCGCAACTTGTACCATAAAAGCCTCCATACCATCACAATGGATTCCCTTCATCTTTTGTTGTCGAGGGTAGCTGGTGAAACGGTCGCGTCTTCCCGGTAAGAGGATTACTCTTTGTTGTTACTGATGAATAAATTTTTATTTACCTTGCGAGAACAATGTCAGCGCTAACAAAACTCAGCTGAGGGACCCGCAGGGTAATTGTGTAACACTATCAGTAGCAATGGGTTTCATTTTGACAGTTCAACAACATTCATTGCGTTATTTAAGTTGTTGAGCAGACACACTTTTCGAACAGATGGAGCAATGGATTAGCAAAATGCTTCAAAATGATTCCAATTGAAATAGTGTTACGCAATTAGGGTGCCGGACGCCTCCGATGTCTTCTTGCAATTGTTTTTCAAGTACCAACGGTTTTTTGATCGGTCTTTTTACGATAATTACTAAAGAACTATTAGTTATTGGCCAACAATAAATGCTGTAGAAACATTCGCTTGAATATTTTAAGGATTTGGGCGAATAATATTGAGTACACAAGAGAAACACAAAGACACGCTTCGTATTCTCAAAAATCCATATCAATTCCAAGGAATTTAAAAATAAACAGTATTGCACCAACAGCTAATAAGAACGAGTTCCCTCAATCTGATACCGCATTCGGGCCAATTTTTTGTTCTCCTCCAAAAAAAAAAAACAGGGCTTTAGGTAGGCGCCAAAAAGCCGCCAGTTCTCAGAACGAGAATGAATGAAAAAAACCATAAACCAAAGTTGCGCCTCACCGACAAATGGCTTCACGTGCCGATGCACCAAAGGACCAAAGACCAAATCCCTCCGATTCTTAACTGTTTAACGATAAACGAAGAATTGGCCCGTTTTTTGTGTGTGCCTTATCAGTTATCTGTGTGTTTGAGTGGATTAGTGTGGCGATTAGAAACTCTTTAATTACGGGTATGTCATGTCGCTTTGTTATTTGATTGCTTGGCTGGGAATAAGGAATTCGCGAAGAAATAAAAGGGAGTTAATCTGATAGCGGTCAGACTTCTTTGCCTATTAATAAAGAAACTGGTGTTAGGATTAGGGCTTCTCATTGTAGTTTGAAGACTGTTGCAGAATATCTTTATTTGTATGCTGTAGTAAACCCCCAACTCTCACAATGTATCACAAAACGGTCACCAAAAGTTCCGGAAACATCGCATCAATATCGAAACAAGTTTGAAAACAATTTACGTCATGATTATCTATGTAGTCCACAATCTATTACATTTACGGACAGTCGGGGTTCGTTCTCATCTTCACATCATCCGGCTCTCCTTTGGGAAGTCTAAGATCATTTCGCCATTTCCTTTGTGGTCTACCGCTACGTCTCACGGTGTCTTGGGAATCCTTCTGTGGTTACTTCTAAACTATAGATAGGTGTTATTACAACTATTGTTCTTATTGCTTTGTCGGTAGGCTTGGGGTTATACTGTTGGCGTTTTGGTCGTTTGGTGTCGATCCAACTTTAAGCAAGTTTTAATTAACAGCTTGTTCCAAATCCGATTCTGCTAATGTCTTCCAACATTATGTACCTTCTGAATAAATGATGCAGTTCCAGATTCCATGTATTTTACATAAGCAAGTAAATATTAAAAATCAAACCCCGCTTGCGACGGAGCCTCTGCTGAAAATTCTAATGTAATCTTCCTGCAAACTTGGTCCATACCCTCCCATTTTAAATTGGCTTTGTTCACATCGTTTGTACAACTTTTGAGCACGTCGTTTTCATTTGTATTCATTCATTACTGTGATTAATAACCCGCGAGTGTTGAACATTTTTCGACAAGGTTCTTTGATCGAAAATTGATGGCGAAATAATTGCACGGTGCAGAAATGAAGTACGAATTTTTGCAACCTATGCACCTGGACATCATTTGTACAAGTCAATCGGCGGCACCTTAAAAAGGCTTCGATAATTACCGCAATATCATTATTAACTGATTTCGGGAAAGTGAAAAAGTTATTGAAGTTTTCTCTTGATGTGTTCATTACGAATATTGCTGTCTTGAAGTTTTCAATGCAGAAAAATATTCAATATATTTTTGCCAATATTCGCGTGAAACAGTATTTAATTTTATGATATTAACTCATCTGGGTATTGGATTGCGTTCATTTTTCCAGCAATTTATTTTTAATATCGCCCAATTTCGAACACCCGCTCCCATATTTATGTTTATAATTTCGCTATCCGATTGTTATCCGGTCATCCCCTAAAGATATTTCGGTGAAAGAAAAAACAACTTTTTAAAAACGATTATTCTCCTGGTATAAATATCGCGTGCCTTTTTATTCAACGTTGGAACAATAAGATGATTAGCAACCCTTAGGCCAGGCTCGCTCCCTTTTTAAACGATAGAATTACTTCCCAGAACTTTGTTACGATGTTTTGATAGCCGAACTCGTTATACGCTCAGAAATCTTATGTTTCAGCGCTCGCGAGTTTTCGCTCAATTTTTTTGGTTATTGGGCCTATTAGTTGTAATTTAAAGTTAACTTACAATTTTGCAATTTCATAGCTTAAGTTTCTAACAATTTTTTGTCCACCGTGAGTAATTTATGCTGTAATGTGGTCGTGAAGACAATATTAGAGAATCATTGAGAAATATTCGTGTTTTTTTTATTTATAAAATCACGTGTCGTATTTCGGTGTAGAAGCAAGCCGTTGACACACACACTCATGCTATGCGGTAATAACGTTCCAAATTGACAGCGACATATTTCATTGCCAATGCAAAGGTCGGTCGTTCACAGTCTGCGTTCTCGTTTAGATCGTGTCAAGGTGAAGTTGGGTTGCATCAATTAACTAATACATCTGAGAGGCCTCTTGCACAGATTACGAGTGGTCCAGTCTGAAGGTTAATATGACAATTTAACAAGCAATGCGCGGAATTGGTTCGGGATCAATTAGAAGGTTTCACGATGATTGGGGTTGATTGCTTAGACATTCGTGAAGGGTTAACGATACTTGTTGATTCGATCGAACTGAGAAAGGTGGGAAAGTTTTTCAAGGGTAAAACATTGTTGCAAATGGGACTATATTCATTAAAATCGCAGTACAAGATGATCTGATAAACAAAGATGAGGGAATAATATGAAAATCGAACCATCCGTCTTTTGGATATGTAACTTAACAATAATTTCATGTGACATTCATTCAGACAAACGAAAGTTGTAAGTGCAGACCCGGAACACATTTCAAACAAAGCTATGCATATACAGTTAGTTAATCTCAATATCTAATATTGCTGCGAACTTATCTTTGATTGCATTCTCTAATATTCTAAGTACAAAGCAATTATGTAATGAACAAGTTATGATAATGCGAAAGGTATTAGGGTCATCCATGATACAGCTGACAACGACGGAGAGAAAGCAACTGACATGGATGACATGGTTCTAATTGTGAAATGCTCTGTGAATGTTACTTGTTACTCGGCTCATGATTCATGGTGGATTGAGATTGTCGTTTCCTTGTGAGCATTGAGGGCTTTCTTCTTTGTTCACTCTTATTTTGCGGTATATTGGTTTGGGTTTGAACTTTGACTACTATCTCACCTCATATTATGTGATTATGAAGCTTGCTTGCCTATACTTGTTCACTAGTCTCCTTCCGATTTCTGTAGCTCAACACCTTTTTTGAAAGAGTTATATGTCCAGCAGCTGACTTTGATTGGCTGCCAAAATTGAACTTCTCTAAAGTAATATCTTCCATGGTGCATCTTTATTAATTACTGCTTGCATTCAAACTAAACACCACGTCACACCAACGCATACTATAGCATATAAAATTACTGAACCTCCAAGATGAATGGCCTACATCATAAATCAACACAAGAAAATCCTCGTATAACTCCAACCTTAAAATTGATTCAAACGTATTCCCTCGCCGACAATGATTTACGTTGCTTCCGCAAGCTCGGGTTACGATCGGATGACATAACTTTCTACACCATATATGTCATGTGTAGAGACATTGTAGCGGTGTCTATTACGGTGTGAGCGGCGGGTGTCGTGTGTCCAGAAATATCTGGCTATTTAGCGGTGGGCGCGTTTACAACGACGCGTAATTCGGCGAGTTCAATCACCCGAAGTCAGTGATGCAGATTCAAATTGTTGGATAAGCCCTTGAATTTGAATTGTCATGGGGACAACTTAGTAATCTGATTAGCGAATTTCAGATCCGTACAACCTTAAAGATCCTTTTAGCAGCATCCTTGGAAGTAAACTCTATTAGAAAGTGATGAATGAGAGAAAATACAAAAAAAAAATGTATATAGAAATAAATTCGCTGGTGGCAAAAAAAAGTTAAAAGTAAAACACTTAGCATACAAAACAGCGTCGTCGTAAAACTTTTACTTTCATTTATGTATAAATAGGAAAATGGTTAACAAACGATTAGAATTGTGAAAAGTGAAACTGTTTCCATTTACAATAATGACTTTGAAAATCGTTTGTTTACTCTTCGCGGCTTCTTTCTACGTTGTTCGCTGAAACAAAGATTTGATCAAATCTACCTTGAAACTTTTTGCTTTTGTTCATGTAAACAATTGTTGCTTGTTGCTGAAACTTTTAGCGTCAAGTCGTATAACATTTTTAAAGCGCGGAAAACAAATAATTTCAGTACGATGGTTTTATTTTCAAACCGCCTTTTTGAAATACACTCGAGAGCAATGAATTAGGGTCACATAAATATATCTGAAAGGAAACTATAATAAAAATGCTAGCTTAATTAAATAAATTGTGTTTAATAGACAATTAAATGTTCCTTATATGAAAGTAGTAAAACTTCTTATTTACTGTAAAGTTATGCTATCAAAAATGTCAAAATAAAAAAATGGGACTTTTTTAAATGGAACTACGAATTTTCTGCATCTGTTTTTGCTTTTGTTTCTATTCTGTCATATAAAAAAATTTTATATAAAAAAAAACAACCGACTTCCAAAAAAACACTACAAAGTGAAAAATAATTTTAATTTCGGAAGTCGGTGTCGTTGGTTCCGCATTTTGGTTTTTTGACACCGACTTCCGAAATTAAAATTATTTTTCACTTTGTAGTGTTTTTTTGGAAGTCGGTTGTTTTTTTTTATATAAAATTTTTTATTTTTCACTTTTTAGTTATATCTACCCCAATCAAATTCATATAAACACTACTTGCTATGTAAATATCAGTGACAGGAAGCTGCATCTGCGTTTATAGGGTACAGACGTGATGTTATGTTGTGCGATTGCGTAATTATTATTATCATAAAAAAAAAATTATAACCTTTGTAGTGAGTACAGGCATGATATTATGTTGTGTGGTGGTGTAAACAATGCTTAGATATGCTATAGCAACAATCGCGGTTAATCTGCTGTTATTTATTGAAGAGTTCCCCCGATTTCTACAAGATCCCATCATCAGATATTGAAATGGTGACAATGGGACCACACGGGAAGCACCAGCTTTCAAATAAAAAAAGAATCATGAAAATCGGTTCACCCAGTCGGTTATTATGAGGTAACAAACATAAAAAAAAAAAAAAAAAAAAAAAAAAAAAAAAAAAAAAAAATACAGTCGAATTGATAACCTCCTCCTTTTTTTGAAGTCGGTTAAAAAGGTATGTAAACAGCGTTTCTGATGTTCAATACATTAATGAAGCTGTTATAATGTTGCTTACACCTGAAGAATGCACCAGAATTCCCACAATGCTGGAAATCGGCCGGAGTCAGCGTGATACAGCAAGGATAGTTGCTGTGTCGCTTTTAACTCTACAATTAGTTCTCCGACGTTACGAGGAAACCGGCCTAACCTACGCAGACCAGGAACAGGCAGGGTCAGGTGTACCACAGCACGAGAAGATCGATACTTGATCAATACAATGCTTCAAAACCGCTTTCTCACAGGAACTGCACTTATATGTATATCAGTTCCGACGCCTTGGAGGAAGTAACCCAAGTGCATGGACTGTAAGACGACGACTTGCTGAAGCAAATTTAAAACCACTAAGATCTGCAAACGACCCAAACTGCGAGCGTGTGCATCGTGTAGCGAGATTAACTTATGTCCGGAACCACTTAAATTGGAGTATTGATGATTGATCAATAGTTATGTTCTCAGACGAATCAATATTTATGCTCTATAAGAACGACTGAAGAACAAAGAGTGTATAGAAGACCAGGGGAGCGATTCAAGCAAGCATGCATCGAACAGAAAGTGACCTATGGCGGTGGATCCATACTTGTATGGGCCGGAATTATTTTATTACTTTCATTTAAGGGTTATTTTATTACTTTAATTAATTGCTCTCGAGTGTATATATTTTGGTTTTCCAGTAAATGCAGTTACTACAGTTGTCAGTTAAATGTCAGTTCGGTGTGACAGTAGAGCACGCTAGTCGTTTAGGCGCGTCGGTTCCTATGTGCTTTTTGTCCCGGGGACAATTCTAAATCGGGCCGGGTCGTTGCCGGTCTAATTCCGTACTATCCACGCCGCCCATACTATATACTACTGTGGACTTCCTATTGCGTAATGCCGATACAATTGATAGCGTTTAGCGAATATCAGACACAGACTGACACAGTGCAAGCTCCGGTGACGAGACACAACATGCACTGAGTACGTTACGTTACGACACGATGGTCTTGTTGGAAAGTGGCATTAGTCATCTTGATAGAGAGAAGTGGATGTTAATATTAGAGGATGTGGGTGTGTTTATCTGACGTGTGATAGCTCTTTTTGTAACACAGATTTCGAGATTAGATTCGGCGTGTAATTGTGACGATAACGTCGGGAGTGTCGCTTCCCGCTGGATCCGACCGCGTGAATACAAATTAAATATAATGTAGGATGTCGACGAGTGGACAACAATTATGCGTTTTGAATGTTGTATTTTGGTACTTTTGTGAATGGGCCACGTATAGTCTCGTGTTCAACATTTGAATTCTTAAAGCGTAATTAAAACATAATGGATTGAAGGGTAATTTATCTATACAATCGAAGTAACATCGGAAAAGAAACTGAATTTAAAGACGTATCAGCTGCATTAACGCTTTGACAGACAGAGTGGAATCTAAATCGACACAAAGTGCATCAACGCCAACAACATTTTATATTTATAAAATGTTGTTGGCGTTGATGCACTTTGTCGCTACTAAAGTTTCCATTAAGTTAATTCCTTTGTGCCCACAATAGATATCTGTAGCTACTCGAACCGTATCAAGACTAGAATAGTTGACAAGGAATGCCGGTCGGCCATGTTGGCTGGCGCACGCGCCGCTGAGCGCCAACTAATTAATACATGCCCTTCCAACTCTTCATTAGCTAGCAGACGCGTTTTTGTTGAGATCGGCGCGCGAGCGCAGGTTTTTCGCGTCGCGCGTGCTGCCTGCGCGGGAAATGAACGCAGTCACACATTGTGTGATGGACTCGACTGATATCAAAAATAACTTAGAAATGTCAAATGTTTTTAAGACGTATTATATTTTATAAGTACCCTTTTTTGTCCTTATCTGGTAGGTATATAAGTACTATATTTTTTTACAAGCTTTTGTATTTTAAGTTACATTTTTTGTTGGGAGTCGTCGGCTCCTTTCGAGAATTCTATAAATCCTCTCACATATTACAATAAAAAGTTAATATCAATAAATCATAAAAATAAACTATAAATTCGCAACGTATGAAACTACACTGTAATTAAAATTGTATGATTAGTTTAATTACAATCGAGTTTCTGGCGGGGGTTTATACACTTTATACTTTATAGTTATGCCTTTAACTAACATAAAGTTTAGTTTTTTCGCTCTACGAACTACACGTACCGATATTTAAGATGGTGTTTTACGATTCCCTCCAGTGATATGTTTAAATGTCGGTTTTTATGTGGTTATGATATTACGTTTTTATTGTTTCCGGTTTTCGAGTCGGCCGGCTTATCTTTATGTTCTATTTTATTATTGTCTTGTTGAAACGTAGGTACGGTTTTTGTTCAGAATTAGCATATTTTGGGAAAACCTCAAATATAAACTTATCATGTATATGATCGAGGAGCAAAATTTGCGATGCGAACTTTATGGTCGTTCTCTCTGAATGACAGCTGTACCTTAATTGAGGTTTTTGTGAAGCTTTAAGGCTCCCGCAGACAGGAGCGACATGATTTTGGTAGAACGATCTCCATTGTTTTCATAGAAATTGTTCTATTAAAGTCGCATCGCGCTGTCGCGCCGCGTCTGTCTGCGGCAGCCTATATTTGAATCATCGTGACTATTTAACTCTCAATACAACGCGTATATTAACACAATTTAATTCTAAACGAGAAAAACTTCGTGCTCGATTTCTGCGAAACATAAATTTTGAAAGCATTCGGTAGATGACTTTCAATCGAAAATGTTTACAAGAGACTCTTACACCATTAAGGCTCCCACAGTCAGGCGCGACACGACTCTAGTAGAACAAATTCTATGAAAACTTCATGGAAATTGTTCTACCAGAATCGCGTCGCACCGTTGCTTCGCGCCTGTCTGCGGCAGCCTCACTTTGACAAAAAACGGAATGTTCTGAAGTTTTCGGAAGCAAGACTCTGTGAATGTAAACTCCATTATTCATATAAAAAGCTCTTGATTAATATGGGTTTTGTTGCAAAAAGTTTGCCGCGTGCAAACTTTTGGCTATCAAGGCGGTGGCATTGACCTTTCCGATTGATTCGATAGATACCGGACGGACAATAAGGCAGAAATAAGAGCTTAACTTCGGTCAGGGCTGCCAAACACTCGGGCGAAAGATTAAATAAGTTACTCAACTAACGTTGTCATAAAAAGTTTGAAAGGCGTTTAGAAGATGGCTGTTTTGATCCCCGTTTACTTATATGTTTAGCATCCCTGAAGATATGGCTCCTAAGTATTAAAGAATTGTTTAACTTGTTTTGTGAGTCGTTAATAAAGATAGGTTTATGATAGCCTCGTAAGTTATGTACTAAACAATTTATAGCCGCTTTTATTCTGGAGTTAGAAATAAAATGATCGAGGACGTGTAATAAAATGGAATTGTTTTTGTTCAAATAAGACCTTTATAAAGTTATCGTCTATTGTAATTTTGAGTGTGAGTGTGTGGGATTGGTGGGAAATTATAAAATTTCCCACCTATCCCAGTAATATTGATCAATGACATATGTCACACACATGGCTTTGACTACAAGACATAGACCTGTCGCGCGAATACGCGATTACACGGTCGTTTATACGAATTATGACGTACCTACAAACGCGACTTATTCGATCACGCTAGTACCTAACTACGTCACATTCATATTAACGAGCGCGGCGATCACGTGCTTACTTGCGCGACAATCACTTTCGGTTACGACACGGCCCCTCAAAATCTTCAAATCAATTAATATACTGGGTGTCCGAAAAGTCATGGATTACCTTTTACCTGCTGATGAGCCACATTGAGATCTACCAATAAAAAAAAAAATGACCTTCCAATAATTTTTTTTTTTCACCAGGTCCGATCAAAAATAAGGTAAAAATTTTTTTTGTGAAAATTTTAAGTTTGAACCTAAATTTTAGGTATTTAAAAGATGATATCTGTAACTTTCTTGTATTCAATCGATAGTAGAATGATTCAAGATGAAAATAAAAAATAAACAAATCTGTACTCGAAAAACTTTTCCTTCGTAGAAATGGCATGGAAAAAACTGATCAAAGGTTTTCCAAAATTTCATTAAACATCAAAAAACTCGGAAACCATAAGACTTACTATGGTAATTTTTTTTTTATTGGTATATACCAATGTGGCCCATCAGCAGGTAAAAGGTAATCCATGACTTTTCGGACACCCCGTATATCCTTTGTTTCTGCATCACAAGCTGCCATAGATACAACAATCGAAAACTGATCAAATAAATCATATCGCCAGCCCTAGTAACGGGGCAAATGCAAAAACACGACGGGCGGTCGGATGATACGCTGTCGCCGTGTTTGGCTCCTGCATCCGCCTGTCCAAGACCCCCGAGTACTCCCTGCTCTCCGGACCTCCATTAAGAGTAGAATGTATTGTAAGATAATAATGACAGACCTCTTTAGATGTGAGAGTCAATATTGTTTGAGGACGCCGCTGTAGGATCAGGTTTGTGTTTAGTGCATTTCCATAATCTTGTCTTGTATGATGTCTTGTGTGTTGATGGGTTTGGTGGGGGGCAAGGGAGCCTGATGTGTTTTTGATTTTATTTACGACTAGCTTGTGCCAGTGGCTTCGTCCGTGTGGATGTCGGACCCTCATTCTTTTTCAATAAATAAAAGTATTTCCCTAATAACATCAGTTATCTTCTAGTGAAAGTCCTGTCAAAATCGGCAGACCAAAATATTTTTTTTTTGTTATAAGTATCGTATAATACTTACTTTCATATGCATTTTGACATTACAAACAGACGCTTCAATTTTATTTATTTTTGTAGATACCACAATACAAAATATGGGCTTTTCGAAACGAGATTACGCGCCGATTTTCGCGACCATTCCATTTCCAACAACTCCGTTGACAAAAATATCATATTAAAACTCCACCTGTGATACAGTATTAAACATTAACATTATTAGAAATTAATTAAGTGCCTAATTCATTTCAAAATTCAATTTACAAACTGTTTTAGTGTCAAGGAAGTTAATAATTAAAGTAACTGGTAGTGTTTGCTATAATAATCATGTAAGTCTAAATTATTATCATTAGGCTATTTAGCGCCATATAAAGATTTCTCAAGATTCTTGATTATAGACATTACAGTGCTTTAATCATGATGTAATCCATCTTTAAATTATAAAAAAGCTAATTCTTTGAAGTCGTTAGTAATTTGCTGTAAATGCTAACTGCAATAACACGAGCACTTCTTTGATATATTTGACAAAGAGTACATTGTCTTGCCATACGTTTGTGTTTTCAGTAGGACGCCTATTCGCCTAAACATGAAATTATCAAAATAATGCACGTTTCCCGTTCATGCCGGCGACATAAAGGAGGTCGTTACATCCAGCCAGACTAGCCAACTCCTACATAGTACTAGCGAGTTAGTCATAACTTCCGACATATCAAACACTTCACTATTACGTTAGGGAAGTTAGTTTCCGTCCTCAGACATATACACACATATATACAACACAGACATATATACAACACAAACTTTAACGCCCTTCACATAGAGGTCAAAATTGAATACAAAAGCGCAATGTTCGCGTCCACAAACTTAATTATACAGCTCGCAACCGAAATCTAACCGATCTTCGCAGTGTTCAAGTGACATTTGCATATCTGACGGCGGCAAATACAATTTTGTGTGCCAGTACATTTGGCTTACCATAATAAATTTTGTTTATGGCGTGTGCGATGTACGTGTGTAGACTGACACCAAGCGGTCAAGGTCGCGGCGTCCGTCGTCCTGCGAAGGTCACGTCTCTGACCGAGACCCTCTTTGTCCTCCGAAGTTCTGCGTAAAATGGGCTGTTTCCTTTTAGATGGTTATCCTTAAATTTTTGTAAAATATGGTGCAATTGAAACTTATGGGTCATCTTGATAGTAATGTGTTGTGGCTCCTGGAATACGAGTAGTTGTATGGTTAGTCATAATAGTACAGGTTCTTTGAATGCACCTGAAGCTTTGTCAAACGTCAAATCAGACTCCAGCGGGGTAATTGTGTAATACACTATCAGAATTATCTATTCAAAATTGTTCAGAATGAGATCGGTAGTGTTTTACGCAATTAGAGTGCTTATTAAGTCCACCATCATAAATCGTTTTGATTAACGTCAGTTATTCACAAAAGCAAGACAACAGTCCCAACAACCCAGTCTACTTTCATGAATGAACCATCCACACAACGAAACTAAGTTCATGTTTAAAGTAATCCAGTGCGCCACATAATTACGAGAACAAACCCTATATTTTAATATCGCGTTATAATTTGCAGGCAATTTTGTCGCTAGCGTTACAATGTGGACGCCATTGATAAGCATCAGTGAAATATTATGATACCATTGTCTTTATTGCACAACGCGCCACCGCCATAGAAAACTCACTGAGATATTATCTTGGACAAGTAGATGTGAATGCCATCTGCGAAATTATGTATGCAAAAATGTTGGTTTGGCGGGTCCTTTATGCATGGAAGCCGAAATAATGCTTCTAGCTCGCGTCACTCATCATAATTGTGTCGTCATGAACTGGATTTAACCAGCTTCTGCCGGATCTACTAAGGTCCATTTGGCTAGAATGAGGCGTGACCTTTAGAAGTTGAAGATGGACTTCTCGGTATGAGTCTTGTTATATTTCGCGAAACGAGATCGGTGAAAACTCCATTTCTTTGAACTGGTGGATTATATGTTCTATGTGCCAATTTGCAACTCACATTTCGACCCTAGTGAGCTTAACTGAAACCCTAATCATACGAAGACCGACAATAGTTTACGCAACCGTTAATTACCTAATCAGTTCATTCAACTTTCCACGGGAAACGAGGCAGCTGGTAATTATACAGTGTTCCATTATTTTCAGGTTAGCTCACGATCCAAAAATACGAACCGTTTTTACCGTTGAAGTATTTGCTGTTCCCATAGTACTTATCTTAAACCTGAATCGTCGTTTATTTAAAAATCGTTTCTTCATAACCCTTCCGGGGCATTGCCCCGTAATAAATTGATGATCGCAACAAGCTATCACAAAACACACCACTTTAATTCCATGTAAAGGAATCCATCAATCTATTTTCAACGCGGCCTTGGTCATGAAAAATGTTAGTAGCTTCAGAGGGTTGGATAGCTATTATAAATACGGTTATTATGGCATTGTATCGATCCCCTGAGGTTCAAGGTAGGCCGAACTCGCCTCCTCACTTCCTCAGTCTTCTTTATACTTATTCTTTCAGAATAATGTTCGCTTTCATTGTTCACAAATCCACGCGGGATTTCGTCGTCCGGAAAATCTTCAAATTTTTCAACTCCGCTGATGAATTTCTCATCACCTTTTTGTCGTTTGTCTATGGGTGGGTGTGCGCACATCAATATTGCTATTTAGATATACTTTTAAGCGTTTTGATGGACATTTATAGAATGTTTTATTCATTACTATCCGGGATAGGATTTGATTTGATGTTTCTCGTAGGCGTTGGTTGGAATAACATAGGATTGCTTTGTGTTTATTGTTTATAAATTCTATCCTCCCGAGAAATTCCCGACATTTGAGCCTTTGTTCTCAAGAAACTAATATTCGTAAAATACTATCGGAGATGTACGAAATCAATGGACTGGGTATCGACTTGAAAAATCAAAACCTAAATCGAAATAAACCTGTGTAGCACAAACTTTTTGTACTTCAAATATCTGAGATTTGATTCCTGCATCATCCTAAGATGTAACTGTTATATCCGTCTTTACAGAAAATACTAGATTTGCGTCAAGTCTAAATGTTTCTGCTTTTGTTAAGCAGAAACATTTAGACTTGACAATTTCTGAGTTAATATTAATGCCACAAAGCATTTTTACGTCTACGTACTTATCTAGTACACTTGACCTTTGGGTGTTCATTGGCAAAACTAGTTCTTTACACGTTCGTGGTACTGAGGCCATCCTAGTTCAGTGACGCTAAGACGAAATGTGACGAAGGATGGCTTCCGTCACGAAGGGAATTTCACAGCGAATTCTTAACGAAATTCCTACACGAGTTAGAAATTCCTTGGCAGTCTCAAGGTGAACCAAAACAGGGCTTACGTCATGTCGATAATGGTATAGCATAGAGTTGGGAAAAAATATTAAAAAAAGTTGTGCAAGATCATAACCTAGATTTTGGCAAAGCTTTTAGTGTGTAATATTATGTAATGCATAGTAAAGTATTGCATCAGGAGTCCTACTGTTGTAATGATTGGCGTAAACGATATCTACCTACAGATCATTACCTCAGACATTTTAGGCAGTCCCACTGGACTGGTATTGAGTCTTGCATTAGTCGAGTGTTATTTTTTTTTCTACTTTTTTTCTTTTTCAGCCAGACAGACATTTCTTAGGTCTAGTGTGCTCAATACTTACGTTATCTTTTCCTAATTCCACTAATAGCTGGTTATCACTCAATAAAGGTATTAGTAAAACAGTACCTCAGTCGAACGACCTCCCATTGTACTCCGAACAATATTACGTAATGTCAAAAACCATTACTCCGTTCCGGTCGCTAATCCATCGTGTTTTTACGAGAAAATCCATGAAAAACGATCGTTTCTTCCGAATGCGCCGGTTTATCGCGTCGGATGCCTTGCCAACTGTCCATCATGGCGGTTCAAGGTCGGTCATGTCAAAACATTCAGCGGATGTATGTGCTTGTAAATCTCTCCGATATTATAAAGGGCAAGGTTTGAATGTGATTGTGGATGTATTTCGATGGAGTTTAGGGATTTGACCATATCCTACACAAGTATATGTATACCTATATCGTGCTAGTGAAGCTATTGGCTGTCCATACGGAAAAAAATATTCAATTTTCCGAAGTACGCTTTGTGCTGATCTAGGATACAATCCCTGTACCAAATTGTATCCAAGTCCGTTCAGCCGTTACGGCTTGCCGGATTACTACGTATCATAAAAATTGATGCCGAAAATATCTAAACAGTGCAGTCGTGCCGAGGGCATCGAATGTGCTCTTAAAAGCTTATTACGATTGCTTTGTGCATTCGGAATTTGCTCTAGTGTTTTATGTATTCCGCTCGAGTCCTTTTGGTGATCTTTCAAAGATACCAAATGAGTCTGGAAAAGCAATTTTACTTTGCCGACGTACATTGCATTTTTTGTAAAGTTTTTGCTCTAGGATTGCTTAATGGAGACGCAATGTAAAGCATAAATTTCAAAAATCTTATCGTGAGGTCATCACGAATGGCTTTAATCGCAGGATGGAAACATGAGCGTCGATTCATCTATAATAATGCATTCCGTAGTGAACAGTGTACCGGGCGGTGGCGGAGTTTCCTCTCGCTTAAGAGTAGTTTACGTGTTGAATGTTAAATATTGTCGTCATGTCTGTCCGTCAGTGCACGTGTTCTCAGGTTCAAGGGCGGTTTGCCGGTCGTTACACTTTGCTTTTTGCGCGTTTGCGTAACTATACGTCCCCAGACACATAGATTGATGACTAAAGCATGTAAACATGACATCGCGCTGGTGACATGTTCGGAACGAATCTTGGCATCCGGCTCACACAGACCGATGCTCATGGTTACATATTATTTATTTATTATGTTCTGTGTTTATTCAGAAATCTCACGTGATTTTTGTCACACTCGCAGACACGACCCTTTTTGCTCTTGCTTATTTTATACACCTTTTATTACCCCATTCTTCCATATTAAATTACCGCATAAACTTAGTTTTCAGCACAAAAAGTTCTATAACTGCTCTAGTAAATTGCTTTATTAGCAGACTGATGTCTTAGTAACGATTCAATTATTTATACATAGCAACTAGATATACGGGGACGTAACTAGGTAGCCAATGTTTAATTCAGTATATTGCCAACTCTATAAAGACATTGACTTTCTAAAACGGGCAATAAAGTCTTTATAAAAACGTTTTATTTTCCCATTCACATACATAATTATTTGTTTACACGGAACGGTTGTTTGACGTCACACATTCTCACTTTAAACTTTTTACGACCATGTGCGATCACCTTAAGGAAACGTTGATCGCTTTTGGACTTCATCACATTAAACTTGTTACTTGTAAATTAATGTAATACGTCACATTTTTGGCGTCAAAATATAACAAGGTTATAGATCCTTGTCATATTTTGACGTTGTCAAAAATGTGTTATAGTTAAGGTTTTCGTAAGTTTACAATACCGTTCGTCGCATTATTTCATCTAAGTGTCTCGGCGACTACGTTTGTTATGTAGAATAAATATGCAATTTGTTTGTTCGCACCTTCGCTCCCGGCGCCCCCTGCTGGCTACGACAATGTTTATTTACTACACAAACATGAGCATCGCCTCCCGAATCAAATCGACATTTTGTAACCAGTTCCCGTGCTCCCGAAACATCGTCATCCCAAAAAGAGAAGTGTAGACGTGCTCTAATTTAAAAAGCACAGTGGCGGCTCTGTTATTATGTCTTTCACACCTTTTTTATTGTTTTAATTCTCGATTAGGATTTGAAAGACGTTTCGTTATTCAGCACGTTGTATTTCTAGTAGCGTAGTATATTCTGATTAGTATCATGAATTTATATTGATTATATTCTACACTTCAAGGTTGTAGTTTGCTAAATTTGCTTAGAATATAAATTCGCCCAGTACCTACACCTAACATTTTATGGACTCTAACCAAAATATACACTCAAAAAATCAAGGAAAATAATCTCGTAAATTCACTCAGAACAGCTTAATTTACATTCAATGACACAGCACTTTGGTGAAACACCAAATTCTGACACGCTAAGTATGAAACACTTCTGCATATTTGGCGACGAAGTGCTCCAAGCTACCAGGACTGTAGGCGTGTGAATCATTCAACTACTAGGAGTACACGTCAAGGTCGTCTCAAGAACTACGCGGCAATCAAAATTTTATGGTGCTTCGTATCTCTAAATATAGTTAATGGTCATGGTGCGCGAGGCCTTTTTGAGGGTTTTCTTTGTTCGTCCTTATTTTATATTATGTGTTTTAAAATTGGTTGCGAAAATTGAATCTGGACTTGAGCAGATTTGGTCCAGGATAATCTTGGCATAGGATTCGACGGCTCTAATTGCAGCGTTATAGGGAAGAGTAATATTTTGAAATAAGTTAGAAAGAACCTTATTGGACAAGTCCTGTGTGGGTTGGAAATATATACGCTTGGCGCCACCATAACAACAAAAACGTTTTTTTTTAATGCAAGATTGATGGCCACACTTAAGCCAAATATATTTGTATACTGGTAACATTAATTCGCAAACCGCGTATTCTTAACAGTTTCCAGTTGACAAAAAGCGAGTGTATAGATACAAAAATCTAAGATCACATCATCTTTCATGAATGCAGACCAACTGTTCGTTTGCAAATGAATCATAAACTCGGCTGCTTTATGCGTACATCCTTTCTGCGAACTCGGAGACTTGAACATCCGTACCGCTTTGTATCGACTTGACTCAAGGTTCAGAGGTCGGCATAGCCAAGTAGTGTATCTACCACGCTTGCCTTGCCTGCGGAAGCAAGGGTCACGAGTTCAAATCGGTTTACGAAAACTATGCCGACGACCGTATACGGCCGAAATTGAATTAGAAGGCGTTCTGTCACGAATTTATAATCTTGATTGCTTGATGTATGAGCAGTTTACCAATTGGTTTTTAATTATATGTGTGGAATTATTCTTCTTGGTACGTTGAACTATGCGAGATGACCCGTGGTCTTTAGGAAGGCTACTGAGGCAGATATGGAATGTAAAAAAATCATATGTTGTGGTCTAACTTGGGACTTGGGAGAGGCCAAAGTCATCATTGGATGGCGGTAGGAGTACATTGGTTGATAGACCGTGTCTTTGATCTAGTGGTCGCAAGCACCACTTCAGAGTATTAGGTCCTGGGTTCGATTTCTGGGTCGTCAAAGTATTAATAGAAATTTCTCAGTAGCAGCCCGGAGTCTAAATTCATGCCCGATGGTGGCAATTGGCTCGCGCCCCCTATTACATGGGACGTAAACATAAATGGCGGAATGATGGTGTACTATAAAATAAAATAAAAATCGTTTATTTGGAACAGAAACAGATACAGTCTTAAACAGATACAAACGATGGCAGCTGCAAAACTTAAGAACAGTGAGGCAGTTGCCAACGCCCGTCTCCTAGCAAGAAGATACGTGTTCCAGATTAAGTGAAGGACTACAGGTACACCTCTGCCTAACCCTCTGGAGAATACATGCGTGATGTTCGAACTCAAACTCAAACACTGACTCAGTCACCTTATATGACTGGCCAACCCTTCCCTTGCGGTGGTAGGGCTAACGCCCGCCTGGTTTGCGACCACCCTCCCACCGGAATCCGGCGTCAAGCAGCCTGCTGTGTTTCGTCGATGCGTGTGAGTTCCAATGCCTTAGGCATCTTTTGGGCACGCTCGTTCCATCATAGACCTCATCCATCGCGTTCTATCAGGCGTGATCGAGGTCAAGAGCGTGCCCATTCAGTAATCGAAAATTAAAAAAAAAACTCAAACATTTATTTCAGTTAAACCCTTTACAGGCTCTTTTGAACTGTCAAGGAGTCGGTCAGTCAGAAAATATGAAGCTAGTTGTTATGTGTTTATACAACGTGTAACGTTAAATGCGCAAAACCTGAAAATAGTTTGATCAGAATAACGAGCAGAATTAATTGAACCACTTTTTAATATAGGTCACATTGTTCAAAAAATCTTCATTAAAAACGTTGCCGTGTCTATTTATTAATAGGTCAAGCAACCCAATGTCAGCGCGGCGCAGCGGCCCGGTGACGACTCCTCCCTCGGTAATGCGTCGTCGCAGACGCAAGAAACGATCAGAATGGCCAGTAAAACTAAAACAGCACATAAAACATTTACAATTTTTTTAATTACTTATTTTTTCTCTGAAATAGGTCAATTGAATTAAAAATCAGTTGGGGTGTCTGAGGTTTTACGCATTTAAAGTTACACGTTGTATGTGTGTGGTTGATACACCAAAGTCCAGACAGGCTAGCTACAAGATCACAATAAAATTCCCGATAAAGAAACCATAATTGTAAAACACCAATGTACAATTCGAATTCCGCCTTCACAATAAAAAATACAAAATCAGCTGTTATTAAGTGCCGTTCAACCGAGCAGGAAGAAATACCTCTTACATTTCGCTGCGTCTTTCCGACTCTTTCCTGATAAATTAATTAAACGGCCAGCTTACTCTTGAACGGCCGTGACCTCTGGCTTCCGTATTATTCCGCCGTTTTCTTTTACTGCATCGACTTCAAAGACTAATGTATCAGTAATTGGCACTGTTAGGAAACTAGTTTTTTTCTCTCTGATCGCAATTAGGATCTTGAAGTTCAGTAATTGCTCTATTTGCCTAGTTATTTGAACCCGATTAGAAACAGTTTTGATATGCCGTTGTTGAGTACGTTTACCTAGTTCGTGCGTTGGTAAGTGGAAGGAATTTCCGAGGACCGGCACTCAAGATGGTTGGTTTTCGTGTTAAGGCTCCCGCAGACAGGCGCAACGCGAGTCTAGTAGAACAATGTCTAAGAAAACTTCATGGAAATTGTTTTACCAGAATCGCGTCGAACCATCGCGTGTCTGCGGCAGCCTTTATGGTTTCATGCATTTCGTTTTTAATTCTGCAGTTAATAAATGTATTTGTTGATGAAGCACGCTATTAGCCTCACCATATGAGATGTATTATTATCAAATAAATCATCTTGAAACTAAACAAGCTAATTTTAATGAGTTATCGGTAGATTGCATATGGTAAACTTGTATATTGCACATCAGTCCCTGAATCAACAAGTTTAGTTATTTGCACAAGGAACTTGATTAATGTACTTGCCACTTTAGCTCAAAGGCATAACAGGCTACCTGCTTACCTAAATGCTAAAGTTCATCGTAATTTTTGAAACATTTTCCTCCATAAGTACCAAAGTCGAGAGGACCACCTAAGACTAACATTCATAATCATGTGTTATCCTGTATGATTAGTTTTCCATGAAACAGTATTAATATGCAGCCGTTTGGCACCAAACACTGAGTCATTTGTTAGCCATTCATACACTGCCGCAGGCGCATAGTACATGACTCAATAAATAACACTTGTTCACTGATACTAATTGATACCAATAATTGAGTTATTTTTAACCGTGATAAGATTGTGTGACAAATTTTGTTTAGTCTTAATTCTTGAATCAACACTATTGTCATGGGTACTGATAGCAGGTTAGCTTTAAATTGTCAATAAATGGAGTTTTATTGTTTCTTGTAACATTTCCATTATCATCATCTGCCTAGCCTTTTCCCAACTATGTTGGGGTCGGCTTCCAGTCTAACCGGATACAGCTGAATACCAGTATTTTACATGGAGCGACTGCCTATCTGACCTCCACAACCCAGTTACTGGGTAATACGATACCCCTAGGTAAGACTGGTTGTCAGATTTTCGGGCTTCTGACACCCGTAACGACTGTCAAAGATCTACGAATGACAGCCGAGACCAACGGCTTAACGTGCTTTCCGAGGCACGGAGGGGTCTCGGTATGTAAAGATGGTCACCCATCCACAGATCAACCGCGGCAAGCGTAGCTTAACCTGATCGATCGACTTGTGCGGCTGTTATTATTTAGCCACGGGCCCCTCTACTAACATTTTCATATGCACGGTGTTATAAATAATAGCATATGTGGTCATGGCTGACTGATCAGCTACTTTGTTGCATGGATAATGATGATCGTTTGTTTGTCATGTTATGGGATATTTTTATTATTTTCGCGTGGTCATCGGTTGAAATAAGCGCCGGCTCCTTCAGGGTAATTGCGTAACACACTATCAGTAGCAATGGGTTTCATTTTGACAGTTCAACAATATTCATTGCGTTATTTACGTTGTTGAGCAGACACATTTTTCTAACATATGGAGCAATGGATTAGCAATATGCTTCAAATTGAGAGTAAGTGTGTTACGCAATTAGGGTGCTGATCTGTTGTTGGTTGCAAAGTCTGACTTCTCTCAAGTCAAGAAGTTTTCGAGAACAGTCTCTCGTGGTAAGTCTTTAAGCCAGTTTCTACCAGCCCTAAAAAAAAAATTAAGAAGTACAAAATGATTAACGATGCCCAATTAGTGTTAACTAGTTACACTGTGGCGATAATTTATTAATAATGTTAAAATGAGATTTTTTGCTTCAGAAGTAAGTTATACTCATGACAAGGTTTTTAATTTGAATGATATAGTATGACCATCTGTGTCCGTTTGATCTGAACATCCAAAGCAGTTGCATGACAATTTGTATTATAAATTAAAATTTATTGACGTAACGTTAATATTAGCATGAATGTTTTTGAGACGTTTATAGTATTATCACATAACATATATTTGGTATACCCAGTTTGGACATGATAATAAATTCGACGTGTGTATACATTACCGATTAGTGATGCTGCAGATCAATGATCGCTTATTTTTTTATTATTTTTTTGGCACTAGCCCAGTATATCGACATCGCCATCTATAAAAGGATCGTGTGATGTCTGGCAATCATTTTTATATTATGTACCTCTTAATTGCTCGTACATAATATGGGTTTTATATCTATACAGCGTGAGAACCGTCCGTGATGGGCTGATGGCATTTCTGTATATTATTTTACGACTATGTTTTATGAGCGCTGCAACGATTTAGCCTGGAGTTTCATTAATTCGAACGTTCCTATGATTATAGTTATCGGTAGTGTGGTTGTCTATAATTGTTACCTGCGGCTTGTGAGGCTTGCGTTGCTTCTCTTGGACTACATATTTTTATTATGATAGAATATTTATTTTGGTCCTGTTGCTGTTTGCTTTCGTATTGTGCTACTGCTTGAGAGAAATGATTTTTTTTTTCGTTGAACTTCAGAAAAAACGTTCATTTTCAAAATCTCTTCAAAATCGTCATTCCTTGTGGTTTCAACTTTGAGTCAGTTCATCGTCTTACACAGAAATACTGTATTACTATAAGTACAGTGTAAACTAGTTTGTCTATCGGTGATGATGACCGGCATCAAGTTTTAACAAACATAGCTAGTTATATCGTTACGCTACGGTAGAAAGGCGGTGAACTGTGGACACGGTAAAATGGAAAAAATATAGCCATCTACGAAGTTTATGATAAGCTCAGGGTTCCTTTTGATGATACAAAAGAAGAAAAAAGGAAAATACTTCGAAATTGTAATATGTAGTTTTTTTTTGTAAAGATTTCGAATGGAGATCTTCAAATAGGTACCAATATCTTGTTTTTCTAAATGAATAATGCTATACTGATTTTGATTTGCGGGTATGATAGGCATACCAGCCGGTCGATTCTGTAAAAATCTCACCGTGAAATCATAAGTGAAGTGAGCAGTTAATAGTGTTAATCCCTAGCGAATGACAGCTCACTCCACGCTCACTTCACCCAAGCTTTCACGGTGAGATGGTTTCAGAATCGCACGGCTGTACAAGCCAACCATAGACACTCTGGGTAACCATAAACACTCTAAAGATGCAGTAATCTAAGCTTTCTACAAATGTTGTTAATACAGGACTCTTGTAAACTATTAGGTAACAGAAGCTTCTCATATCGTTTCTAGAAATAACGCTTTCGCGACTTCTACCTACCTACCTGCTAAACGTGTGTTGAGTATATGTGGAGTGTTTTTCTCTCATCGAACAGAACTCTAAAATGCCGTCACTTCAGTATCCCTTAATTTGAAATCATGTTTGTTTTTGGTTCCAGATGAGGTTGACGGGGCGGCCCCTTGATAACACCCATTGTGAGTAATGTTTTTATTACATTTTTTTTTCCTTTGTTTACCTTTCGGTTCATGTCATCTTCGTCCATCTGACGATATAACGCGATGACGGTGTATTGCAAATTGAGTTAAGCTCATGACCATCAATAAAATTGCTACAGGCTGCGTTGATTGATCAGTTTATTGATTGAATCAATCGTAATAGTTTTTACTTGCTACTAAGTATAATTGAGTACCAACCAAGTTAAAATCATAGTACTATGATGCAAAGAAACTGCCACATCATCGGCAGTATTACTATACCGTTAATCATATCATTCGTGTTCCCAAAGCCAATTAGAGTTTTATAAGTAGTGTTATAACCTCCTTTTCCTGTTCGCAAATATATTTCTTTTCCGAGAATTTAAGCGAACTTTTTGTGCTTGGTTTTAACTTCAAATTGAAGTTTATTTTCGCCAAAAGAGCCGCGAAATGGCCGGCGACAAATTTATATTGGCAATTAAATAACGGTTGTTGATTCATTCACGGTTTTGAACTTGACACCCCACCGTTTGTGTAGAGTGGCTGCTTTGTTGGTTGCTTTGTTGGTGTTTTTCAACGGTTTTGGGAAATTATTTATGTATAGTGTTGTGTGCAGAAATGACGATGATTAAAGAGTTGTATTTGGAGTTAGGATACCTAAACAATTGCATCAGTCCTATCCTGTTTAGAAAGTGCTTAAAATATCTGTTTTTTTTTGTGTGTAATGAATGATATTAAATTGCAGATCTTGCGCATTTGATTGCAGATACACATTTTTGCTCCCACTTTGACACTTTTGACATTTTTGTAGACATTTTTTTATAAAACATCCTAAACTTGATATTGAATTCTCAGAAGTTTCTTACTTCCATAGTTGTTGTCAATTCGTTTTGCGGTTTCAGTCGTTGAAATGAAATCCTTGGGACCGATCTAAATGTAATTAATTCTCATTATAATTGTGGCTGAATATTTCACAGTAACGTCAGTGTGTCAGGTGAAATGTTCTACTGAAAAAAAAAAAACCATTTGCTTTTTTTTTTATTTTTTGCTGTAAGTTCTATGTTTTGTATTTTTTATTACCTAATAGTATCTTGTATGTCTCTTCTATAATATTCATATTGTTGTCTCTGCTAGTGTTTTTTTAAAGCGAATATTACGTATTTTCCTCTTAATACACGTCACCTCCACCAAAATTTATTTGGTCCATTTGAGACGCGAAGTTCCTTATAAGGACATAAATGACTTAGAAAACAAGTTCCAACGTCCTTATGATCAAGTTCCATTGAAACACTTTTATTTATGTATTATCACGTTTTGTTCTGCGCCATTCTTCTGACGGGTTCTCAAAATCGGCACGATTACCTCAGTCCATTGTTATTTACCAGGTGGGAGTCTAAAGGGTTTACATCTGCCATTTTATTGCTCGTCTTTATCTCAATTGAACGGCAAATAAACTTAAAGACGTGTGTGGGTAGATTTAGAACAACTGACCAATGTTTAGAGGGCAAAACGGGAGGTTTATCGCCGTCCCAATTAGGTATACGTCTATTGGATCTTTGTAACTGATCCTGAGAGTCTGGGAGGAACAGTATATGTGAATCAGTCTGCTGCTGACTTAACGACTTATTCAATGGGTTATAAAGTGTGAATCTTGATTACACTTGCAGTAGATAAATTAGATATTTGATATTGCTGGTGCGCTATTGGTATTTTATTGACACATCGTCACGGCTGCGCTTCTCTGGCTAACGGGGAACATAGATATAGACATAGCTGCGGTTCCACAGACAATAATGGCCAGATATTGCTGTGCGGTGTTAGGTATTCAATCGTAGAATGATCAATAAACTTTCTGTTCGAAAACAATAAAGCCAATAAGAACCATATTAATTCCACAATATAAAACATAACATACATAATCCGCCTATAATGTTCCCACTACTGGGACATAGAGCCATCCTCTCTTCGAGTTGGAGTGGGCCGTAATCCACCACGCGGGCCCAGTGCGGGTTGGTAGATGTTTTCCTTCACTGTTTTGACGACAAAATAATTTACATAAAGTAAAGCGCTTTTCTGGGTTCGAACCTACGATCTACAACTCGTAAGTCGCCGCCGATACCACTGGGCCACCACTGTTCTAATTCTACAAGGAAAAAAAAATACTGAACAATCAATGATAAGTTATACAATTGTCACACCGATCTCCCTTTGTAATTTACATCTAAACTCGCCACGGAATCCTCAGAAATCCCTTCTCATGATTGGTTTATCACAAAGTCGGCACTCGTACCGATAACCCTGGTTTCCTAGAAGGGCGACCCTCGATAACTGGCGATAACAATGTAAATAGATAGTGACATTTCGTGAATGAATCCCAACAGCCCATCAGACCAGAGGATGTTTTGCTTCATAAATATGTATCTACTTTTGTACCGTTTTGTATCTACCTTTAATTTTTTTTTTTGTCGATTTCTGTTGATAGGTATATGTGATTTGTGCGCAAAAAGGTGAGCGGTGATTAGGGATGAAACTATACAAGTACTTACTCGATACTTTTCTTTCGATATCAAGGACTTTTGGAATCGATACTTCAGAACTTCAGAGTAAAAAGTAGTATTGTGAATGTGAAGTAAGTACTTGAATCGGTACTCGGTCGCTCACCCACCACTGATTGATGATTGATGAGTGATTACTTGTCAAAAAACTCGTGTGCACAAGAGAGAGGGTGTTCAGTTTGAATTTTGTGTCGAACGCATCTTTTCTACTGCTCAGTTGGCAGCTTTGCAGGTAGATACAATAGACGCAGACGCCATTATGATGATGTTGTTTTGTTTGCGATTTTCGTAAATCACTCATCGCGAGCGGCTTGCGTTGTTTGTTTGTTATCTGTGACTAAATGTTTAAATTCATAAGGTAATGAAATCGGTGAAAATGAGACCACAAAAGTCTTAGCTGTGGTTATATTTTACAAATAAAAAAATGAGTAAACAGCCACGTGCAAGAAATAAAATAAAATAAAAAATGTATATTGCATCATCTTAAATATTTACGCATCAGAAATGCTTCAAAAACTTTAATATTTTTTTTTATAAAAGTAACATTGCTAAAGATAAAGTCCATGTACTTACTACTGTTCTTAGTTCATAATATATTTGTCCTTCAAAAACGAGCTGTCCGAGCAATTTACCAGCTAGGTGATACAGTTTCTCTAAGAATTTTATAAAGATATTGGTATTCTCACGGTTGCATCACAATTCATCTTTGCCAACATCTTATACATTAGGCAAAATATACACTTGTATACTAAAAACAGTGATATTCACAATGTCAACTCAAAATAAAAACAACATTATACATTTAACAATTAACAATTTTCTCTACAGAAGCTAGATGTTTTAGTCATTTTTCAGTACTTTGGAGGACAATTTCTCTCAATGGATTGAGATTGGGCAGCTAAAAAAAATACGTCTCTGTTATTTTAGACTAATCTCTAACGAATATCAAAATAAATCAAATGGGAGCCGGACAGTTACCTACAGTTGCCGGACTTTTCCTTGTAAGTTAATGTTCGTCTCGTATTTCTTGCCAATACCTTTTAACGGACTCGCGGAGGTTGCACATAAGTACCAAATAGGCTATAATTTCTACAGTACTGTAGGTGCCCCCTTGCCTAACTCTTCGGGGAATACAGGCGTGGGGTTTCGGTGCCTATTCAACAGAGAAGAACGTGTTTCCGCTGATGATGATTGCAAGTTTTCTAGCTAATCTCAGGATGGTTCTTAACTGACATAATGCTACGGTTGTTATTATAACAATACCCCTCTGTTGAACCTGAACAAATCAAAGGTTAACCATACGTTATTTGTGTGTATCTTAGAATAATTATCCTCTGTGGCAACGGGATCTCCTGCGGTTCAAATGTCAGTTATGTGAGTAACATTTGATATGAGAGTAGCAACATTGTATAAAGAGTAAGGCACCTCGCGCACTACGCAACCTTGGTCGCAGAAGCTACGGTTGGGCTGCGGCCAAGTTTACGGCCACGACCACGACTGGTCGTAAAGCGGTCGAGCTGCTGCAGTTTTTTTTTCTGAGCTCGAGCAGTATGGACATAGAAATTGCGTGCCTGTACTTGACGTGGAAAAGACGTAATACGAAAAGACGTTATTGGATACATCCTGTGCTGGAAATTCGCAACATAAGTACCTTAATATGCAAATTAAGACCGTACGATGACAAGTTTTTGAAATATATAAAAATGTCTGTGGCTAGTTTTGACGAATTACTTTTACAGATACAAGATAGTATAACTGGTGTCAATACAAAAATGAGTATGCATTGGGAACGCGGAAAAATGTTTCATAACTTGAAGGTAAGTGTGCAGTAAAACAAGATTTTGTACTACCGACAGACAGGGACAGGACCAGGGACCCTATATACAGGGTTATTTTTCAAAGACCAGCCAAATCTAAGGATGTGGTACAGACCATCAAACTGAACAATTTTCTCCATGGGACCAACATCGTATTCGCGAATAAAAATTCAGCCGTTCCATACGTTTAGGTCGAGTAGGTATTGAAGTTTTCTAAGGGACAGTTGATAAATTTATCGCGAATACGATATTAGTCCCATGGAGAAAATTGTTCAGTTTGATGGTCTGTACCACCTTAGATTTGGCTGGTCTTTGAAAAATAAGCCTGTATAAAGTGACTGGTAATTAGTGACCGATACTTAAACACATGATTGTACTCATCATTACAAACAACTTTTACTATCGGACCAAATCCAAAATAGCGAAAAAAAAATTTGCTGTTCCCTACATTTATGTGTATTCGTACATTCGTACGATTCGTCAAAATGTAGGGAACAGCTGATTTTTTTTTCGCGATTTCGGATTTGGTCCGATAGTAAAAGTTGTTTGTAATGAGTACAATCATGTGTTTAAGTATCGGTCACTAATTACCAGTCACCCTATACGAGGGCTGCCTTTTAAGTCGAGTCGTTTGCAAACCTCCCGCAATTATAAAAAAAAAACATGGCATTTTCATCTTTTTAACCGACTTCAAAAAAAGGAGGAGGTTATCAATTCGACTGTATTTTTTTTTTTTTTTTTTTTTTTTTTTTTTTTTTTTTTTTTATGTTTGTTACCTCATAATAACCGCCTGGGTGAACCGATTTTCATGATTCTTTTTTTATTTGAAAGCTGGTGCTTCCCGTGTGGTCCCATTGTCACCATTTCTATATCTGATGATGGGATCTTGTAGAAATCTGGAGAACTCTTCAATAAATAACAGCAGATTAACCGCGATTGTTGCTATAGCATATCTAAGCATTGTTTACACCATCACACAACATAATATCACGCCTGTACTCACTACAAAGGTTATAATTTTTTTTATTATAATAATAATTAATACCAGTAAAACAACCGCGATTGCTGCTATCGCATATGTATGCATTGTTTACGCAATCGCACAACATAACATCACGTCTGTACCCTATAAACGCAGATGCAGCTTCCTGTCACTGATATTTACATAGCAAGTAGTGTTTATATGAATTTGATTGGGGTAGTATAACTAAAAAGTGAAAAATAAAAAATTTTATATAAAAAAAACAACCGACTTCCAAAAAAACACTACAAAGTGAAAAATAATTTTAATTTCGGAAGTCGGTGTCAAAAAACCAAAATGCGGAACCAACGACACCGACTTCCAAAATTAAAATTATTTTTCACTTTGTAGTGTTTTTTTGGAAGTCGGTTGTTTTTTTTATATAAAATTTTTGAATTTAGAATTCAAAAACAAAAGAATGTTTTTTGATCGGTCGAATAGTTTTATTGTAGCGTCTATTCAAAGGTGATAAGTCGGTTGTAAAAATGGAATAATCAAAGGAAAATATGCGTGCGATAATTTTCTACAACTTTCAAAGGGGGTTAACGCAACTTCAGTGCTTTGAGGAGATCACTTCTGTGTTTAGTGATGCAGCACCATGTCTTAGGACTGTAGAACGCTGGTATTTAGAATTTCAACGTGGGCACTCTAGCTTCAGTGACAAGCCATGTGAAGGTCGTCCAAAAACCGCTATGACGCAAGAGAATATCGACGCCGGCGCCGTGCGGTAGCTAATCGTCGAAGATCGTCATGTGACATACCGTGAAATAGAGGCAGCCCTGGGCATTTCAGGGACTACTATCCAAAAAATCCTGCATGAAGAACTCGGCGTAAGAAAGTTGTTCTCTCGTTGGATACCACATTTGCTCAGCGACGACCAAAAAGCAGCCCGTGTTAGATGGTGTCCCAAAACTCTGCAGCGATTCAACCGAGGAGAGTCAAAATACGTTTATGTTATGTTTAGTGGTGACGAGTCTTGGATATATGCTTACGATCCAGATTCCAAGCAGCAGTCAACTGTCTGGGTCTTCCAAGATGAGCCAAAACCGACCAAAGTCATACGCTCACGGAGCACTTCAATAAATATGTTTGCCTCGTTTGTGGCAACGGGTGGTCACATCGCCACTATTGTACTAGAAGATCGCAAGACGGGTAACGCTGACTGGTATAACCACTGTTTCTTTGCCACAAGTCATCACAGAGTTTCGAAAAAACAACTCAAGGCATCGTATGATACTGCACTATGACAATGCAAGTTCGCACACCGCCCGCGATACAAAGATGTTTTTGAGCACCCAAAATGTCGAAATTTTAGATCCCCCGCCTTACAGCCCTGACTTGAGACCTAACGATTTTTTTACGATCCCCAAAATTAAGCAAAGTCTTCGTGGTCAACGTTTCAGCTCACCCGAAGAAGCTGTTGACGCAGACAAATCGACCATTTTGACTACCCCCACTTCGGAGTGGAATAAATGTTTTAAAAACTGGTTCGAACTCATGCAAAAGTGTATTAAATATCGCCGAGAATTCTTTGAAAAACAATAAATGGTAATAATCTATTAGATTGTCTATACTTATTTCAAACGACACAACTTAAAAGGTGTGCTGTTATCTGTAGCTTCTATGTTAGAATGTGTTTCTGTAGGAATTATACAAACCGTAAGAAAAGACAACCCTTTAAAATCTCTATATTCAAACATTCTAGTTGCATCAGAACCACTGACTGACGCAGAACACCTTGTTGACTGACGCCTCTTTTCTGTATCGAAGCGATCTTTAATATTGCGTCATTTTTTTTTTTAATTACATTGACCTGCAAAAACCATCAACGATAAATTAAAGAAAATCATGACGTCTTTACAAAAAAGGTGTTTATCAATGTACATTATTGTTCCAGATATCTGGGAAAAGCCTATTCGTTTATGGTTAGAGAAGAAATAATCATAAAAAGTTATTCAAGGTCAAAGCTCGCAACAATGGGTTTTTAGCATTTTTCAACCAAACGGTAAGTTCGTCATAAAAATACATCAGACAAAAACTATAGAGCATGTAATTTTCTGTTAAATTAAAAGTATCTGCAGAAAATAACCTTACTTTTTCCCTAAAAATTACCTTTTTTGAGATATAGCGATTCAAACTCCGTAACCCGTATTCCCACCTTTTTTTAAACAATCATAACATGGCCCTTCGGTTTGTATAATAGCCGCGCCATCCGCGTTCAACCTGCTCGTCATTACACCATGTCGCTTCGTCTCAAATAAATTAAAAAGTCATCATAGTACAGTCGGCCACATTTCTCTGGTTACAGTTTGGCCTTGAACTAGACTAGCGGAGCGGAGCAGGGGTGACCCAGTAATAATAATAATAATAATAATATTCCACAACTTTCACACAACGCCATCTAGTCCCAAACTAAGCAGAGCTTGTGCTATGAATACTAGACAACTGATAAACATACATATATATTTCTAAATACATACATATTATAGATAAATTACACCCAGACAAAGAACAAATGATCTTGCTCATCACACAAACATTTGTCCTAGGTGGGAATCGAACCCACGACCTTGGGCATAGCAGTCAGGGCCACTGACCACTAGACCAACAGGCCTGTCAAACAGTCCGCCAGTGTCCGTCAGTGTGCCAGTGTTACCACTTACGAGCCGTAAGGTCGTAGGTTCGAAACCTAGGTGCTCGACTTTGTTTAAATATTTTCATCACCACTGTTCTCAAAACGGTGAAGAAAAATATCGTGAGGAAACCGACATGTCCTAGAACCAAAAATTCGAAGACGTGATATCTGCCAAACTGCATTGCGCCCGCGTGGTAGATTACAGCCCACTCCTAGAAGAGAGGACGCTTGTGTCCAAGCAGTGAGACCATTATGCTGGCCTACTGTAGTACGGAGTTCCAATAGAATATGAAGTCAGCATGTACCTTGTACCGACTGGTTTTCTTACCATTGATGTGCGGTCGACTGTAGCTACTCCAGTTTTTTTTTTCATAAGCCTCGTAATGATTACCGGGTGATAGATTTTGTTCTCTACGACATGTAACTAACTCGTTTTGTCCCAACAGATTGTGTTGCGTGATTGTAATTAGGGATGATTAGCTTCAAAAGGGCGGCAGTTTGGGCAATGATAAATACATTAACGGCTGCTTAATATTGTTTCAAAAGTCAGTTGGGGACTTGATTAAGAGGATCTCATTGAAGAACTATCCATTCGACCTATTCTTCTTCGACTTCTTTAGTAAATGCGCGTATATTAAATTTCGTGTCTATACCGTTGACCGTTAAGGAGTTCCTTCGTCTGGAGCCAATCCTAGGTGTAGAATCAAGTCATCATAAAAATGTCTATTTGTGGTCTTCCAAACATAATTAAAATGCAAAATTTCAACTCCGTAGGATAAGAGACAGTGGTTTTAATTCAGCTTGCATGATTTGACCAATACTACTAATATTATAAACGCGACAGTTTGTGAAGATGGATGGATGAATGTTTGTTACTCTTTCACGCAAAAACTACTTAACGGATTTGGATGAAATTTGGCACACAGATGGTTTATAACCAGGATTAACATATAGGATACTTTATTACCCCGATATTCCCAAAGGATCGAAACTTATGCTGGTGAAAGCGCAGTGCACAGCTATTACAGACGCCAGCACATCAAGCTGTCAAATTTCTTTAATAGATTTCAACTTTATCGCTAAAGCATTAGGTTCAAAGTTTATAAGGAAAATTTTACAGTTTCGGGTAGCTTGATGTGCTGGCGTCTGTACATATATATACTAATTAACTAACTGGCAAGGCAAGTTAAGTTAAATAAAAGCTTGTAAATACTGGTCCTTGGTGTCCTAGAGAGGGAAGAGTGAAGATGAGTGGCCGATGCGCTGTAGTAGGAAAAAAAACAAGTTTCTAATAATAACATACCTATGATCCATTTAATTTCTTTGGAATTGACGGAATTGTGAATCACATTGATAAGCCCGTTAGGTAGGTACGGTCCGCGGCTGATTTATAATTGGATTGCGGTAGCGATAAAGGGCATGACCTGTGACTGTTTACTTCCTCGAAGACCGTAATTTAATTTTAGCAATTCATGATAATTATTTACTGGTCATTTCGTGGAGTTACTAGTCGAAAAGATAATTTTTTCGAACATACCTACCTATAACATTTAATACTTACATACTTAGCAGGTTTAAAATGTGATTATCTAAATGAAAGTGATCATCTTTATTATTTTTTAGTAATTGCGAAAGTATATACGGTATTTATAACAAAAACACATTTTTTTATGTATGTCTGTCTGGCTGCTTGTCCAGAACAAGCAGCCAGACAGACATACATACATGCACGCGAACGAAGTCCCGGGCACATCTAGTCCTTAATAATGTTTTACGCAATTAGAAGAAAGATACAGTTTTCTATTCTTACGAAAGGTTCTCGTTCTTCATGTTTTTTTTTCCTAAATTTTTTTAGACGTAAACATGTTCATAAATACGCAACCACTGGATATAGGCTCTCCATTGAGGTACAAATGATCTTGTTATAAATATGAATCCAATATCACTATTCTACCCACCTCGATCGTGATCGAACGCCAAGATAAAGTAGACTTTGGAACCCAATAAAAACTGTAGTATCTTTATCAAAATAATAAAGCTATATTGTGTATGACTCATACTGTGAAACAGCCGAAAATCCAAGTTGTACACGGACTCTGACATCACGGTTTGTGGAAATTGGCTATTAGCTGGGCCACCCACACTTGTTTACTAAAATATTAGTGCTCATGTTAGTCACCTGCTGAAAACCCAGGCTTTGTTGTTTATCACGATCAGATGATTCAATGAGAAATAATATCATACAATCTGGAGACAACAATACGACGATAAATTAAACTGCGTATATCTAATGATGTTCCTAGTATGCATACGAAAATCCAATCAAATATATCCAATAATTTAGTCACTGTCGGGTGATTTAGTCGGGTGATCGGTAAAATCCGTAGTCGGCCCATCACTACTATTTAGTTGCTATGTTGAGAAAAAAAAAACATTTTTTTATTTTGACGTTAGGTTTTTTTTTTGATAGTTTCAAAATAGTCTTATTGTATGCCAGTGTTTTCATTACTTGTCATATTGTTGTATTATTAATTTTCTAAGCTTGCTGGCAAGTTCTCTTGTTAATTTTTTTGACAATATATTTTTGCTCATTCACAATTTTTAAACTTAAGTCTAAAAGATAACTTCGGCAAACGAGTTTTTTTTTCATTACGTACAAAAAGCGTCCGCAAAACCCTTGGTTTACGGGGATGCGCTGAAGTAGTCCGTGAAATTCAACTTTTCTAACCTTTTTGGTAAATAGTAGGTCAATGTCAGGTTGAAAATTGATTAAAATATGATTCACGACCATAATAAGTATGGCTTTACAGAATTATAATCATTAGAATCAGATGCAAAGGAGACGTTTTTTTTTGTATGGACCTTGACTAGGACGTGTACATTTCAGAAAATCGGTGAAATATATCTATAAACGTATAATAGGCAATGATTTGCATAAATAATTTGTATTTATTTAGTACAAAATTAAAATTGAAAATGTTTGACATTTGTTGTGAGAACAATGGAGACATAAATAATGATAATAACAGTCCCGTGGCATTGACAGACAGCGTAGGTATGTCAAAATAAAACGTTCGGAAGGACATTGGCCAAGTAGATGATTAATCGAACTAGGATATTACTATCAAAATATTATATAGATATCATTATTTTTACATGTTTCCATTAATAACACATGTGATAACTTTTTATAAAAATATTTAATATTTTTGTATTTACGGTTTCCGACTCATTTTAGATCCATTCTGGTTTCAGAACGCATGTTTGTTGTCAGGACGCCGCCATATTGGCCATAACGATAAAAATGGCAATAATTGACTAACTTTAATTTGTTTGTACACGGTTATCCTCAATATCACAAATCAATAATTTTCCTAAATTCAGGGTATTTTTCCCCGTTTTTTGATATATTGTACAAGTGCTAGCCAAAAATGAATCTCCTTTCAAAAACGTAAGAAAATTTGAATGTCGCGGGCTAGTCTGTCGCTTTCGCCTGAAGCAAAGAATATGCAACCAAAAATAGGATACCAAAGAACACAGTCACTGCACCCATAAAAGTATTATCTGATCCCATCATAAAATGATCCTGACATTCAAGTTTCAATAAGTGCAACGATCAGTCTTCCACAACAACCCTGCACAGTACGCTAGTCTTGTCCATAATAATTATTTATTTTTACCACCATAAAACCGCATACCTATTTCCACTGTCGAAGATTACACTTGCGGCCTGACATTCACTTTCAGTCTTTTAGAATTCATTTTTTCCAATTATACTTAATATTTTACTGGATGTTGTGACCTCAACCCGTGCGATGCAGCGTTATTATCTGGCTATGGAGTTTATTATGACATTTAACAACGAGAAGCGAAGAAATGATACGTTTTACTCTTGTTTTTTGTCGTTGAAATATTGATTAAAGGATATTCAATGAAGGGATATTGTTTGTTGGGTTGTTGAGTCATCAAAAGTGGAACATGAGTGGTGTACTTTTGTTTATTGTTGATCGTTTTCTTGTCTTGGAGCAGATGTAGTTGGGCACAAACAAATAGCGTAGCATGTGAACTTTTACATTAGTTGTTGATGTTATCGCGGCTTAGCTTACATATTATTTATTGCAGTAGAATAAAAGTACCATTGATAACAAACAACCTACTTGAATCCTGCTCTTGATCACACTTTAAAGTCAACGACAAGGTTCTTTTATCCTGCTTGTCCTGCAAAAATAGAAGGAAATGATAAAGGCGCCTTAAAATAGAGACTCCATTACATTCCTACGCAGCCTCCTATCGCGGCTGAGGCGTGTGATATATGGTTATATTCGTCTGCGCGCGCGCAAGGTCGGCGCGGCATCTGCTGTACCGGCCCGACCGGACGCCGGCTGTGCTCCACTCCGGAGACGTTTACATGACGGTGGTTAAAATAATAATTATACGTATGCAAATCATGCTCTGAAGCCTGAAGGTTTTATTTGCCCCTGATGGAACGGTGTCATCGGGTCAGGCTAGTAGCATCTGTCACCCTCATACTGCAGATACTGTTTGTTTAGAACGAGGAATTATCTCGGTACCCTTCGTATTTGTTAGTCATTATTATAATGAAGGAGAACTGGTACTGCACTCTCTATTAAAAGAGAACAGTGTAGCAGTATGTAAAGCCAACTTTTGACAATAGACAGAAAAAAACCGGAATTAAAAAGGGGAAGTGTCAATGACTCCTTTACAATACAGTGGAGTGCATATTCATGTCAAATACTTGGCACTCGACACATACTTCACGATAGGTCATTTCACTTGTCGTATTTGTTACAAGAGGTACGCCACATTATCTATCTATAATAATAACAACTGGTTGCCAAGGAAATAGCGGCTCATTGCGGCACTGGCCATCAATCAAACTTATCAGGCGCCATGTTTGTGCAAATATCTCAACCGGAGCAGTCAGCCAGAGACTAATGAGCCGTCATACCAATAGATAATACACGAATGATGCCTGGATTTTGCGCCAACTCATCATAGGATTCTAGGCCACTGTTTCTTACGTCATGGAGTAAATGATTAGAGTTCAGTGCTGAACCTGCGAGTATATCACAGCCGTGAGGGATACATTCCTTGCTAATTCCGTACAACGCAACATATTTTATTTGCAGAATATGTTGTGTGCCTTGTAGTCTGTGCTAAATGAACGTATTTTCTTCCCTTTTTTCTATCTGAAAGGCGATACGTGCTCGCTCCGTGTATGAAGCCAATAAATTCCGCGTCATATAAGACGCAGCTTAGCGCGCGACGCTGCGTGCGAACCGGGTCACCGAGGGCTCTGACTCACGGCGCGTCCCCAGTCTACCTTGTAATGCAGGGGTGATTGCTCTCCCAGTCGTCGCTATGCATCCGACACTTTTGTACCATAACTATGCAAAAAATACACGCACAGTGCAGGTGCGCTAAATCAACATTCATTGTGCAAATTACAGGAACCAAGAACCAACGTCCCAAGTCAAAGAGAAATTCTATAAATCCGTCCCATTCAAACAATAATTCATACATTATCCATCTCTGGGTGTCGCTTTTGAATGCAGCTGCATTATTCGAGAGATATGAAAACAAAATCGCGTCCTCACAGTCGGATGGACGCATTGATCGCTGAACAAGTTCGAACACGCTTTTGTGAATATAGAAAGGCGCGATTTTCTCCGGTGCATATCGCTAAAGCGCACCGTTTATGTTGGAGCCCATAAATCAGAAGTTTACCTTTTGACGGAGCCTCCGCAGGTGTCCACGCGATATCATCTCGTCGAGACTGCATTGTGCGCGTACGCGGTTATTCCATTTCATTCACCTGCGAGTTGTCCGGCCCTTATTAGCCCGTCTATCGCGACCGTCGTCCTCGCGTCCTGTAGACCTCGCCGCATCTTCTCAAACGTTGCCGTGCCGACATTACAATTTGGTATCTGTCATTTCCGTGATAAGATCGAGTCTCGCGTGTCACGGTGGCAGCGTTATACCGGATGGGAAGCCGAGATGCTGTAATTTGGCCGCACAATACCGCGCAATAATAATCGCAGCCGTTCGTAATTGCGACGACATCCGTTGTACGAGATGTACATACATGTGCATTCCGTGTGAAAGTTCGAAAGGGCCACTCGTTACCGGACCGAGTTGTGTTATCAGAACCTGTTTTACGCATTTTAGATATATCGGCTTTCTTTACCGCTCGACACTCGAGATAACTCGTGCACCGAGAATTTTATTGCTTTTAAATTGACAAGAACTTTTTATATGTTCATGTTCGTTTACTTATTAAGGGATTAGGCGTCGTTTCACACCTAATACGGGCCGTTAATAAAAAAAACAATGTGTCACGATGACAATGGAGGGCCTACCACAACATACGGTTGATTTGGTCCAACTCGGACCGGAGCGATTAATGCTTTTGTCGGTTTTTAGGAGCGGAAGTTCCATTGTCGCGGCTGTCGTGTGCTCACTGACGGATTTGATTTGTGTGCGTGTTTTGACAATCCGTGTTAGACAAATGCTCTTCTCACCATTGATTTACTCTTGTGTCGGGAGTGAGTGCAATGAGGTTTCCACTAACGCGCACACGTGATAGGACTCTTCCCGAATGCTGTTTGCACAAACCCAGGTAGAAATGTAGAAGTATCTTTACCACAAAAAAATCAATTGTAAACAAAGCTCAGTTCGATAAGATCTATTTCCGACTGTCTCCGCTCTTCAAGAGATAAATGTAAAATGGGGTTTAATTTTGTAATTTTATCGATAAAAAATATTTTACTTTCGTTAGTTGTGGGCGTGGGACCGAAGCATCGATTCAAAAAACCGGATATCCTCTAGTGTTTAGTATTAATGTATACTTTACGTATAATGTTATGGAAATAATACCCTTTATCCTTTTAATTCAATGGGATTAAAAGATACTGTATAATTTGTATAATATAGGTTTTTTATTCAGTGCCACCCCTCTTTACGATTCTCAATTTTCATTTAGTTGAATTATAAAGGGTTGAAATATTCTTGTGTATTCTCTTTTTAGAGCATCTTGGAAACAACTATCGGAAGTAAGATAGACTCTTCACATTTTTTCTACATTAAATTTTATAAATAAACGCTGTTTTCTTGGCATTGTGCTTATAGGGAAAAAAAGTTGGAATGTCTCAACTCTCAAGCTCCTTTGTTGCTCACTTAGATAATCGAATTAAGTACGCACGGACTCAAGTTTTTAAATGTTACACATAAGTAGCATAAAATCCTCTTTATTTATTTTATTAAAAACTAGCATCCGCCCGCAACTTCGTTTTGCTTACAATTCGGAATTCCCGCCGTTTAAAAATATGTTGCTTAAATAATGTGGTTAATGTAATTGGTTTATTTATACAGGGTTATTTTTCAAAGACCAGCCAAATCTAAGGATGTTGTACAGACCATCAAACTGAACAACTTTCTCCATGGGACTAATATCGTATTCGCGAAAAATTTATCAACTGTCCCTTAGAAAACTTACTCGATCTAAACGTATGGGACGGCTGAATTTTTATTCGCGAATACGATGTTGGTCCCATGGACAAAATTGTTCAGTTTGATGGTCCGTACCACACCCTTAAATTTGGCTGGTCTTTGAAAACTAACCCTGTATATGTATAGAAAGATAGATTAGGTAGGCTAAATACATTCGTGTCTGTTAAACCATGGAAATTCACATACAAAATTTCAACCCAATCGGTCAAGACGTTTTGTAGTTGACATACCGACAGCAGCGCCACCTACCGGGTCCAATTGTATTTTTAAAATTATCCAGGAAACCATCGAAATACCCATATAAAATTTCAACCCAATCGGTTCAGCCGTTTAGAAGTTATGTGAAAAGATAAGTACGGAAGGATAAATTCATACTACCCGTTGTCTTATTACCCGCTTCCCCGCAGGAATGAAGCATTTTTCCGTGGTAAAAAATAGCCTATGTTCATCAGGGATAATGTTGACCTCTAATGGTAAAACAATTTTTCAAATGGGTCCAGTAGTTTCGGAGCCTATTCAATAGAAACAAACAATCAAATCTTTCTTCTTTATAATATTAGTGTAGATGATTCGTAGGCATTCAAAGTATACAGACGTGCTCATCAATGCATTAAAAAAAAAAAAAAAAAACGTTTGCATAAATAGTGACCTACTTTTAGTGTATTCGTGTTATATAGGTAGAGAAACATTTTAAGTGACAAGTTTAAATAATGAAGTGACTGGATTATTTTTAAATATCCTATTATATGAAAGGCAGCCTCTTTAATCGGACCGCGATGATACTTCTAGCCCTCCACCGGCCCCGGCACCGACACCGCCCTGACAACCAAAGACGGGATCAAGATGATATAATTGAAGTAGTGTCCACTCCGGAGATCCAGAACTGGATGACATCAATTGTGCAGTGCCTGAATGAGGTCTGTGCGCTTCTGATGATAATCTCAACACTGAGCAAAAACTAAAAATAAACAATCTTTGCCAAATAGTTGGACATGGATTTTCGCAAATGGCTGTTCAATATCAGTCGCTAAAGCAAAAAGCCATACCTCTCTTAAAACCATGACCGAAGCTCGAGACCTATCCAACTGTCTAACGGAGATGAACCGGACGATTCAGGAGTCCTGTACGAAGCAGGGAACATATTTTGCAGATATGGTGAAGAAGGGGTCCAACAGCTTTGTTCGTCTTAATACTTTTAGCTCCGTGGCGATTTATCCCTGTGATAACTCAAACTCAAATACCAGTGATGAAACTAAGACTATGGTCCAAAAAATCATATTATTATAATGGAGAAATGAAGCTGAAAGTACAGACGCCAGCACATCAAGCTACTACAGTCTGTCAAATTTATTTAATAGAATTTCAACTTTATCGCTGAAGCGTTAGGTGCAATGTTGATTGGGAAAATTTGAGAGAAAACCAAAAAAAAAAGCATGGTCATGCAGCCAAAACATGCAAAATGCCGCCTCTACATGCGGTCATTACGGTATTGCGGTGAAGAACACATAATCCAAGACTGCGCAAAGAAGGCCAATCCGCCAAAATGTGATACAACATGTTCGCGCTTTAAAAAACATGCCAACCACAAGACGGGAGACACAGATGGCCCCGCCAAAAAAGCTGCCGAATACAGGTAGGTACATTAATTCAATAGATTATGAAGGCGCCTATGACCGCCACATGTTAGTTTATATGTATACAACGTGTAACGTTAAATGCGCAAAACCTCAGACACCCCAACTGATTTTTAATTCAATTGACCTATTTCAGATAGAAAATAAATCATTAAAAAAATTGTAAAGGTTTTATGTGCTGTTTTAGTTTTACTGGCCATTCTGATCGTTTCTTGTGTCTGCGACGACGCTTATCGAGGGAGGAGTCGTCACCGGGCCGCTGCGCCGCGCTGACATTGGGTTGCTTGACCTATTAATAAATAGACACGGCAACGTTTTTAATTAAGATTTTTTGAAAAATGTGACCTATATTAAAAAGTGTTTTAATTAATTCTGCTCGTTATTCTGATCAAACTATTTTCAGGTTTTGCGCATTTAACGTTACACGTTGTATATTTTAGACTAAATTTATAAAATTGCAAAGAAAAAGTAGCAAAAAATTAAAAACTTATAATTTTTGCTTACTTTTGTGATCTTATGTAAGAACAATCTAGACCTCCTCCCACCACCACGTAAGAAAAAATAGGTCATGTTTGGACACCCTTCCCCTCAATTCGTCTTACGTAAGAAATGAATAGCCCCTAATCAGAAGCCCGAAAGTCTGACCACCTTTCTTAATAAGGGGTATCGATCGTGTCACCCAGTAACTGGGTTGTGGAAGTCTGATTGGCATTCGCTCCATGTAAAGTACTAATATCCAGCTGCAGCCGCTTAGACTGGAAGCCGACCCCAACACAAAGTTGGGAAAATGCAGGCAGCAATGTAGGCAGGTACAGACGCTAGCGCATCAGGCTACTACAATCTGTCAGATTTCTTTAATAGATTTTCAACTTGATCGCTCAAGCATAAAGTTCAAAGTTGATTGGAAAAATTTGAGTTTCGGGTAGCTTGTGGATTCTAGACATAAATGTAGAAAATTACACACGGGGACACAATGAGCGGCCTTAAGGCTCCCGCAGACAGGCGCGACGTAACGGTGCGACGCGATTCTGGTAGAGCAATTTCCGTGAAGTTTTCATAGAGATTGCTCTACTAGAGTCGCGTCGCGGCTGTCTGCGGAAGCTGAGCCTTTATCGCTAAAAGCGATGTTATTCATTTTCGTTTTTTAGCAAGAGAACCGTTCTAACAACACAAAGTATTATCTAAAGCATCACAATCAATGGAAAACTACATTACTCTCATCAGCACCAAACCAATCGTCAAACTCCGTTACTCGACAAACATAATTCAGATAGAACCATGCTTTAGTTTCCAGTCTCCATCGATGAACATCATTGAACCGTCAAAAAAAACTAATAAGCCTTCATAAGACTATAAAAACTATTAAGTAACTATACATCTATCTATGTCTGCCTTAGATGAAAGATTCAATCACGAGCGAGACGCTTCGTGGAAGTCAGATTTTTTTTCGCTAAAGTTCAATAGTTTTTGGGGTTTCGTATGACTTTTACTGAAACGGATTTAAGTAAGTTATTATTATGTTTTTGTTTAGCCTTACTGTCTGCGGGGCAAAGGCCTCCCCCAAATCCTTTCAGGAACTCGTTTCCCGCGCCACCTCGAGTTATCATTTATTTACCGGAAAAAAAAAGTTCAAGTGTTGTTTCAATAAGGAATGGGTATGGCTATTACAGATGAATAAGACCCCTGTAGTGCTATTCTGTAAAAATCTCACCGTGATAACTCGGGTGAAGTGAGCTTAAAATGAGTAGTCATTAGTGTAAATCCTTAATATTAGATGGAATGACATCTCACTTCACCTAACTTCTAACGGTAAAATTCTAACAGAATCGACCGGTTGTCCTTCAAACTAGGAAATTCCTGTATCTCGAAGGACAGTGACTTAATCGGGTGTCGTGTGTAAGCCCTATTCGTTAGCTTATTTATACACTTTGAGATTTTTTCTGGTGATTGTGATAATTATATTCATTCATTTCAAGTTGTCAAGTGCAGCTGTATTCATTACTATTGATAACTAAATCTCTCGTAATAAATTTGTTGGATTAATAGGTCACATAAAAGTTTTTACAAGCGTGCCTAACTTTCTACTGATCTTGATTAGCAGTCCGCAGATGCATTTTCTTGTTACCTAATTAACGTCTCTTGTATTTTAATTCGAAACAAAGTCCCAATTAAATTCTGAGCATACCTATAATTCTTTGGAACGACTTTGTAAATGTCGTTGAATATTCATATTGTAATTACGGAACCCGTCGGATTCTTGGTTTCTGTCTTGGTGCATTTTTTCTTAGCCACCAATCACTCGGGAGTCGTGAGCTAAGTTTTTTCAACAAGACCCGTTACTGACCTGCACCCTACCCTTCTCCATCACGGATCACTACAACATAAATAGTTCACACTACATCTATGATCTATCCTATATAACGATCTTCAAATTAACACGTTCAGACGCAGCAATGGATGCCGAACCTGACAATACCTCCGTATCGGTGGCAGAACTTTGTTCCTTGTATACTTTTATGAATGTATAAAGTGCTAAGTGAATTTTTTAGCTTCGAAGAGATTTATTTGATTTTTTCGGACCACCTCGCAGATGACAGTTTGATGACTAAGGGTCGCGCAGGCGAGCATGTGTTGTGAATGAAACGTTTCTTTTGGACGCCAAATTGGGGTAGTGTGTCGTGGGAATGTTCCTTTTATTTTGTATTTTTTTGTAGTTTTTTTATTAATGTTTTAATGAAGATTGTGCTAGAGAAACGTTTAATATATCCATAATTAATAACCGTGCTGCTTTTAACGTCTTTCTACATCGTTCTAACATGTAAATTTTTCAAGACTGTAAAATACCAAAATTTGGAATGAATAGCGTCCATGTAGTTTCTTTCCCGTTTTTCTCCATAGGAACCCACTACGCTTTGGAATGGGCAACTAGTTTCTTTTTTGACTAACGGACACCTTGACAATTCTAAAGTGCCTGTTTAATTGAAATAAATGCTTTGAGTTTGAAACCAATTCGTCTGGTATTGATCCTGTTGCAATCAAGTTGTGTCAGATCTGAATAACATTTTTGTCTGATTTAATTAGTTCTGAAAATAATGATCATGATATATTGAATCCGTTTTCAAAATATCCAATTATTTAAGTAATGGAATTGAAATGAATGGGTAACTTAAAATTTAAAGGTGTCAGTAAAATAATCAGAAATAAGAGAAAACGTCATCAAGAATATAGACCACTCAAGTCGTCACTGTCATTGTTAAACCAAATAACTGATCTTAAAATATGGAATTTATAAAATTATTTCATTGACTACAAAGTAACTTTCAAGATTTTTAAAAGTGTATTTGTGCCTTTTTCTCTTTAAGTGTTAAATTAACATGGTCATAATATTTACGATTCAATAAAGATTTTACGTTTTTGTTACGATTTACGTTAAATGTGTCAAAAATGTTTACGATAACTGTTGAATGGGATACTTGATTTCGGTTGTAAACAAGTTAATATTGGCTTGTTCTCTTATTGTCGAAAGTATGATATTGGACATAATTTTTCAATGTTTATTTGTCAATCTCGAGGTGGACTTGTTTTCACGTGCTAATATATTTTTTTAAGTAAGTAAGTTTTAAATTGCATATTTTCAATCTGTATTTTATTAAGTTTTTATTTATTTTATTAAATTAAATTTACTATGATTATTATTATTATATTATGTAAAGGTAACATCATGTTGGTTCTAATTTCTTCACTTTCAATTTAATCGAAAAAGATGGACAAGTATTCGAAAAAACTTAATAAAATTAATTTTTATTTTACACTACTTATTTTGAAGTACAGAATTGTTTTATCAATATCATGATTTGATATCTATGGATCTGAAATCAAAAGATAAATGAAATCATGAAAATCATGAAATCATGATCGTGGCCCGTCACTTCTGTCATCGTTGTATTAATCTCTAAACAGTATAAAGTTAAGTCGCTTTTCGTGTCTGTCTGTGTTGTCACCACCATCCAGAGAATCTATTCCGGAAGGTTTGTGTGTATTATACATTAATATTAAAGTTACATATAATAATGGAATCTCGATGTTTAGTCAAGTCGTAAAAACCCTGCGAAGCAGGGGCAGGTCGCTAGTACCGTATAAAATTATAACTATCATGACCAATAAATTACAACCTATGTCATTGACCGTCGATTGCCTTCATTCATAAACACACAATATAACTCAAACCTATTATTACTTTTAAAAGCCAAATGAAAAAAAAAATAACTACATGTGTGAACCTGAACAACCAATGAAAACTAACAACAAAATAATGTAGTATAAATTAACGACAAGTCCTTAACGCCCTTAGAATAAACATGATGGACAAAATTGACTTATTATGAGTATAAAAGTAATATAATAATGCCGACAATACTCGGTTTGTATTATTCGGATCATGGCGGTGTGACGCGCACTGTTGCCCGTTGGTGTTGGTTAAGTAGGTAGGTATTATGTGTTTGTGGTCCTTGTTAGTAATGGATAAGGGTATACTGTACTTAATTGAGTCATATCCGTGACGTAGTGATGGAAGCGATTGCTGTGGAATGGAATTGTGTAGCACCATTTTCTTGAGATTGTTTCAGTGCATTGCGGTCTGAAAGTGGCACTGGTAACTGAAAAGTTGTGTGGAAATCGGTTGTCATGGTATGGGAATGTGATACGTCGGATTGGGGAAAATGTCATGAGGAAAGTTTTGAGTATGGATAGCGATGTAGGGAAAGACCAATGAAACGATGGATGGACTGTGAGAATTATGACATGGTTAGAAAGGGGTGGCTTGACTACCGAGATGACGACTAATAGAGAAGATGACGACTAATAGAGCAGATGACGACTAATAGAGAAGTATGGAAGAAAAAGACGTGTTGTTTTCATGCATTGCTGTGGATAGTGAGATAGTGAATTACTTCAATCATCTGCTGATAATTTCTCCCATGCTTAGGTCATTACTATCATCATCTGCCTAGCATTTTACCAGCTATGTTGGGGTCGGCTTCCAGTCTAACCGGATGCAGATGAATACCAGTATTTTACATGGAGCGACTGCCTATCTGACATCCACAACCCAGTTACTGGGTAATACGATACCCCTTGGTAAGACTGGTTGTCAGACTTTCGGGCTATTGACGACCCGTAACGACTGTCAAAGGATCCACGAATGACAGCCGGAACCAACGTCTTAACGTGCTTTCCGAGGCACGCTTAGATCATTACTATATGGAGATATACAGCGTGTAACGGAAGGGGGGTATCAACCCTGAAGGAGGTGAATGTGCTCATGAAACTCAACAACTTTCCCCAAAGAACATAGGTCGAAATTTGAAAAAAAAATTTGGCCCTCCCTTACAAAACTCGACTACCAGCTGATTTACTATGGGAGGGCCAAATTTTTTTTTCATATTTCGACCTATGTTCTTTGGGGAAAGTTGTTGAGTTTCATGAGCACATTCACCTCCTTCAGGGTTGATACCCCCTTTCCGTTACACGTTGTATATCAATATTTTACTAGACGCTACTGCCATCTCACTACAGCCTAATTCAATAATTAGGTTGTACCCGTCTGGTTGGAAGATCCTCCCTTTTCTATAGAGGATGAATGGACCCCCCCCACGACTAAACTAATATTTATCTTCTCTCCTTTTCTTAATGAAATAGAAAGAAAAAGATGCACTAAACATAAATTTAGTTTAGTTTGTGAATAAAGGAATCGACGCCAATATCCTTCAAAATAATTATAGGTTGTGATTGAAATTGTATAACGCAATGAGGGTGCTGTTGTCAGCTTTTGGAATTTTGAAGTTCTAACCATCCGTATCAACTTTCAGTCAGTACCCACACCCGGTTAAAGCTTAGTTTCACTTACTTTCGGAAAATAGCTATTGAACTTTTCAATAGCTATTCTCCGAAAACGATACAAAGTGTTTTGGAGTTATTGTTTGTAATTTAGATACTTAAACCAAATTATTTACCTGCAATCCCTTTGTTTCCCCTCTAACTCAAATAATTTATTTCACTTATACCATTTACAGGCGCTTTTGAACAGTCAAAAAGTCGGTGAGTTAGTCAGAAAGTTGAAGTTAGTTGCCCATTCCAAAACGTAGATATCTATGGAGAAGAACGGGAAATAAACTCCAGAAACAACGACATTTACCAAAAAGGTATTGTTATTAGATTTATTAACCTAAGGGGTCATATTTACCCAAATCCGTCTCAAAATGAAGACAAATCGATCATTCCATTGCAGAAATGTCAAGATTACATTGCATTTTTTTAAGTAAACCGGATTTATAAGGAAAACGATTAGTCGAATGTTTAGTACGCGGAAGATTGCCTGAAGATAATAACACCTTAGCTTATTTATATTAATTATAATCAACTAAATAGCGTCAGAACGCTTAGAATTGTTTGTGATTTTGTTTGTTTTAATAATTAATAACTCTATCATTGTTGATTCATTAATATGAAGTTGACTGCCCCGTTGGTATCGTGGTCGCAAGTGCGACTGCAGAGCGTGAGGTCCTGGGTTCGATTCCCAGGTCGGGCAAAGAGTTATTGGGTTTTTCCATTAGGAATTTCTCAGTGCCGCAGTGTTTCTCAGGCCGGAGTTTGGAAGTTGGTGTTTGTAATAATACCCCCGTGCCTCTGAAAGCACGTCAAGCCATTGGTCCTGCGTCTGATCTCTCCCGATTGCCGTTCTATCGGACTATGAGAGTAAAGGAACAGAGAGAGAGCATAATATCTCCTGCACACCTGGCTAATGTATCGTTGAGATGAGATTGACCACGGTGGCCGAAATCGGTCGGGAGGATTGTGGAGTTTGTAATTAGTTGGGTATTTTATGTTGAGTTTAATTTGCGTCCGTGTTGTCATGCCCATAAAATCGCTTGAACCGCTATGTGGATTCTAAATAAGGAATTGTTAGTCGCTTCATCCCTTTATACAGGAAAACCTTCATCATCGTCAGCCTATCATCGACATCACTGGCAGCCTTGTTCCACCCACTGGTGAGTGTAGGCCTTCTCCCTTTTGTGCCATGCTCTCCTGGTCTGTGCCAATCTACTGTTGGACATAAAGCCCACCAATCTGTTCGGTACGAATCTCATTTCTCGGTTACTCTCTCTGTGCTGCTGCCAGCGTCTCTGCAGATTTTTGTATCACTTAGGGCGCCCTACACTACGTTTACCGATCCATATACATTTTTTTTTTAACGTTTTTTATTAATATTGAGCATAGAACGCCGAAATCAACACGTTTCTTGTATGGGGACTTGGGGTCCCGGGTACGAACACTAAAAACATTAAATACAACAGCAACAAACTACAAATCGACAGTTCTAGTTCCACACAGTCTACCGAGTAAAATCACAGACTCTAATCTGTACATACTCTAGTCGGGGAGCTGACGTACACACAGCAGCCGTTATCAGTGTCACAATGCGACGATAGCGCCGCACTGCCGCATTCATGCCGTCTCGCTGACTCCCCGACTATAATATTTAAGGCTCCCAGCGGACTACGCGATACATTTTTTATTATTTCGGATTTTAACTTTAACCTAGTGGTGAACAAATTCTGTATGGACATTTAAATGTGTTTCAACACGGTTGGGTGTAGATGAGGTTGAAAATTAAGGGATGATTATGATTTTATCCAACATGATTCGTACATGAGCGTTGTGTATATCTTGCTACCGTTATCCGAATTTATTTTGGGTCTTCTTCCGTACATTTCTATCAGCTGTCACCTTAGTATGTATCGGCCCTTTGCAGCCGTCTCAACTTTGACATCCTTGTGTGTCTTAAAATAAAATTCTGTTCTGTTGCCTGTTGGTGGTACAGACGCCAGCACATCGAGCTGCTAAAATCTGTCAAATTTCTTTAATAGATTTTCAACTTTATGGTTTAAGGATAAGGTTCAAAGTTGATTGGGAAAATTGGTCAGTTTCGGATAGCTTGGTGTGCTTGTGTCTGTACATTCTCAATTATTTAATATTATTTGAAATATTTGACCACTTGCTTTTTAGAACGATTTATTTTATGGTCGTTAGAACAATAATCAAAGCTAATCTGAACTATGACTGAGATGTAGATCGGAATGTGAGCTCCGCCAATCAACAATAATATAATGCAATATTATAGAATAAAAATATCAGTTGACAATAATTTGCTTATTAAGTAATTCTTTATTTTGCTGCGTTATCGTTTTGTCGAGTAATATTTAGCGGTTACACAATTAAGAATGTATGCAGTTTTTTCTGTAGAAATATTTCAGTACTTAAACAGAAATTCAGATCAGCGAAAATTAATTAATTAATTACTGTACTATCCATATTTTTGCCAAAACCACATTGATAGCCGGGCTTCTCCCCAAAAAGGGTGGTATCACCACTGCCAGCGGGTTGGTGACCGCAAACCCCGATGACGTTATACCACGTCGACCGCCAGAGTAACAAATTGAGCAATATTGTAAGGTCAAAATGTTATTCCTGCTCGTTATCAACCAGTATCCGTTAATCATAGGAACCGCTTTGTAATTCTGCCTATATAATCCGGAAGTTTGATAAAAGATATGGTTCCAGGGAACTCGACCACACAGTGGTTGATAAGAGTAAATATCAAACAAAAAATCAAACACTTCCCTATTTGATTTTTTTGGAACCGTGCGGCGTAGTAAGTAAGTATTTATTTATTCCTCAGTATATATGGGTACATTGAGATCTTATATTAAACATTGTTTCGCATATACTACCATTGCTGGTGTAGAAATATTGAATAACAAGCTAGGTACATGCACATCAGGACTAGGTACATTATAAGAATATTATCTAAAGTTATGAAATGTTGTATTAAGTTTATGAATTTATAATAAAAATTTAATGACAAATTAATAGACTTGATAAGATTCATCAAAACTGCATTATTTATAATGTGAATCTTAATTACATTATCAAAAAGTATGATTAATTTAGAAATTCATTGACGGAATAAAGACATGTCTAAGAGCCAAGCAAACATTTTACATTTAAAATTATTAATTGGTAACATTACCAAGGCCGGTGGTATTTTATTATAAATTTTAATTGTCATACAACTGGCATTTCTACTGTATAATTGCAACTTCTGAGCAGGTACTAGTAATTTCCCGGCATTTTTTTTGTTCAGTCTTTCGGAGACTTGTTCATTTAATAGAAATAAAAGAGGCCATTTATTTTACAAATAGACAAACTTCAAAAATATACAGACATGGAAATGGGAGAATGTTTAATTCCTTAAATAATGGCCTGCAATGGTCAAAATATTCTGCTCCATTCATGACTCTGATACATTTTTTTGCACTACCCTGGTAAAAAATACTGGTGTTTTGTTCACTACCTCGGCCTGTTTTCGGCGTATTTTCGGCCTGTATTTTTTACCAGCGACTCCAAAAACACGCCAAAATGAGGCCGAAATCACACCGAAAATAATTTTTACCCGGGTATGAATGCTTTTTTCACATCCACTGAATTACCCCATATTACTATGCCGTAACGCAATACTGATGAAACATACCCATGATAAGCATTTAGGACTGTTTTTTTACTGGACACTAGTCATAACTTAGAAGGTCACATTCGGGCTCCATTCCCTGACTCTGTTAATTTGATGTCTTGTATTTAGCCGAAATGCCAGATTGTTGGTGGTTAATAGCTGTTTACTGCCGCAACCTGTAGTCTTGAACTATGAAAATTATGGAGAAAACGATAAATAAGTAGTAAAATCGAGAATGGGTACTCTTCGCAAATCGATATGTTAATCGATGAACATAAAATATCCATAACGTTACAAAGTCGGAATACTTACAGCATTACACATGAGAATAGTCTATACAACCGTTACAGAGACCTAAGGGCAGTGCACTAGCCAATTAGCAAGTACTTGATAAACAAAATATCGTAAAAGCAGTCAAGCGAACTGCTCAAGCCAGCCAATCACTGGCGTAACTCACCACTCCAGCTATTTCCACAATTTTAATCTGCGTTATCTAGATTGCTTTGAATAAACGTCAGAGTTGCACAAAAACTGCCTATTAAAGATGGCGGTGACGTGACAGATCGCGCTGAAGTCCCGAGACGTTATGAAGGGCGTGAGCTGACGTCGGCAGTTTCACCAGACATCGTATAGTACGCACATGTTTCACACATTGTTATGGCTCTCCAGATTGCATGTCGAGATTCATCACGTTTGCCCGCTCGTAGTCGGCTTGACGCTTCCCAGTGGAACAGGTTTATATTGTTCTTCGGACTAGGTACTATTGTTTATTAACATTCCTAACGGGGACTGAAGACTAGCGACTACGGGCTATCTCTTAAAATAGACTAATGTCCGTTTGCAGTATGCCTAGGTATCCGCGAAAGATACACTTTAACAGTACCTTATTGCACACTTATTAATTGTACAGATGTCAACGAATTTGCTTGCCTTGATTCAGGATTCTTATTACAAGAGTCATCTAAACAAAACAAAGAAATAATCATAGTTTAATAATCGTGTAGTTTCTACAAGTCTCCAAGCTCATTTGTATGTTGGCCTCGCACATATCATTTAGAGGCAACGACTTAATGGCATATTGTACCTCTTCAATTGTCATATATTTGTTCACAATGCTAACGGATATCATTAGAGCAACAAGTAGGGCGAACCGTATTTGTGATAGGAACATAGAAATGTCAATTTTCAATATTGTTTTTATGACGACTGTGGACTGGGACAAAGGTTTATTGTATCGCTTGTGGGTCTAGGTTATGGTCAAACGGTAATGCTTGTAGTTGTATTTTATAGCTACAAAAGTGTTCAGTAGATTGCGTTATTTGGGTTCTTTTACTGTATTCGTGTTTGAAGTCGTGATTTGAGAACATAGTAGGACGGTCTACCTTAGCTGTTATTATTTTTCTTCTATCGTATCAGCACGAGCTATACTATCAATCTAATACTGCATAATTATTTACTCGCTGATAGTATTTAGACCTAGATGAACGTGTGCGTTTCTCTTGCCACTTTATATACATTTTAAATAGTGAAAGAATTTGAGCTGGTGAATAATAGTATACAGGGTGGAAAAAATATATGGGCCCTGGAGGGGAACTACCTTAAATCCTTTAGTTAGCTCATTTTATTGAAAGGAAACATTTCTTTATTTTTTAAAAGAAACAAAACTGCGTTCAAAGATCTTCTATTTATAATTCGCTTGTCTTACCCGTGAATCGAACCAACTAAAAATTCAAAAATATATATATATATATATATATGATATTTTAGGTCAAAATAAAATCATTTTAATCAGTGGTTTTTTTTTTGCTTGGATATCTTTGGTTAGACGTACTGAGCGCTGTGTCAAAATTTGTCCATCTATTTTAATGGGACTCTGTATATTTATATTTCAATTTCTACATATTTTATACCATCGTGACCATGAATAAGAATTGACTCTCCATAATAATCTTTTAACCCATTCCACTGCTTGAAGCGAGACAAATTAAACGTTTATATAATCAACGTGTATGATATAAATCCATTTTAGTTTTCATGTTGTTTTTAATGATCAGGTATTTTACTCTGTTACCGAAGGCCGTAATACGTTAATATCCACCGGTCGGTCTATCGAGGCCACAGTAAATCTGAAAATTCTTATGTGTTGGCAGTCTTAAATGTTTCAATATTCGCGTTGGAACTTGCCCTGTGGACAGCAGAATTAATAGGCCGTCTGTAAACGTGGGTGTCTTAAAGCGAACAAGGGTTATTTCACGTGAATTAATAGTAGATGAAAATCTCTTTACAGTACAACTAAGCGCTATGAAAAGCAGGTTTCATCATCGTCATAATCTTATGCTGATAGCAGCCGGAACACGTCCTCCACTGGACAAAGGCTCTTCAATAGATTTCCACAACGATCGGATCAGCCGGTCGATTCTGTAAAAATCTCACCGTGAAATCATAAGTGAAGTGAGCAATTAATAGTGTCAATACCTACCATTACGGAATGACGTAGAATTTTAAGGTGTTCGTCATATTGTTTAGGTACAGGTAAATTGGTGATGTAATTGATGAAATTGAAATGTAATTTAGTTTATTGTATGACTGTATATGCTATAATTATGTTATTTTGTGTGCAAATTCAGATATAAGTTACTTGTTCATGAATAAATGACTATGACTATGACTTCACCTAAGTTCTCACGGTGAGATTTTTACAGAATAGCACTGCTGTTCCCTCAATCCACGTGATTCCATGTAATATTATAATCAAATGGTAGCCGTTCCCCGTAATATCAGAAACATGTCCAATGCTATCTTCAGATACCAGTCTTGCAACTCTAAACCTAGTGAATATACAAAGATACGATATAACCCATTCCAGCTGATACCTTAAAACGGTACCGGGGATAAAGGAAATTCCTTACCCATATTTCCATTATACACTTTCGTGAGAAATTATTCAATAGACGCTTGTAACTAGGGATTGAATAAAAACAGTGCGAACTAAGTGCTTATCTTTCCGCACAATTTGTGGCTATAATGGAGGGAAATGCAAAAACTTGATGTCGGTAAACGGCATCCCAACAACCCATCATTATTCATGCACTATTGCGATTTTAAGAGCTTCGGACTTGACATGAATATGTAATGTTGCGCCATTCTCCCATGGGTGTTGGGGGAAACTACGGGGTCTGATGGGATCTGGGACCTTTTTACACTTCTTTCTAGATTAATCTTATCGTAATTTTTTGTAATTGTTATGTAGTAACAGAAGTCGAGCTGTTCTTTGTTTCTAGGATGTACTTTTTGGGTCCATTTCTCTTGCCTCCATGTTGATTGTCGTCGTCGTTGATCTGACTTTATCTCAATTCTTTAAGCGTCGGCGCGACATAAACATCTTTCAATCTCTATCAGTTTTTACTATCATACATACATTATCCATTCATTGTGTCTTTGGTCTTCCTCTATTCGTATAGTCATCCGCATAGGTACCTATCTACGTTTATATCTTGTTATCAGCTTACAGCAGTCCACTGCTGGACATAGGCTCCTATCGCACGCTATTTATCGCGATTCGACATTTATATCTCCAGTGTAATATAATAACTAGCAAAAACCCATAGCTTCAGTAGACTGTTGGAGATCCATATTATGTAACATCGTATTTTTTAACTCTTGCGCGAGCTCCTCATTCGATTTATATGATGCACTGAACCTTATTCTTAGAGCTTTTACTCTAAAGCCTTGGTTTTCTATGCTAACATAATATTTTCTTTACTATGACATATCAGTTAGTTGTATGATAATGATCGCGTATCTTTGTCATCGCGCCCTGCGCTTGCACAACCTCCGTGATTACGGGTTATCGAATGTAAGCCGATGTGTTCGTAACCTTAAGATGTTTCCATTGATTACTATTCTTAACGTATTATTGAAGTTAATTATATAAATCTGATGTAATTTTCCGTGAAATATGATTTTGGTAGGAGGATAGTGAAGTTTGCTTTTTATGTATTTTCTAGTGTATAATAAATTTTACTCATGAATATGAACAACTTTCACTATGGGACCAACTCTGAAATCACGAAAACAAAATCAGCTGTTTAATACAAAAGTTCGATACCTACGTGACCAAAATATATGAAACAGCTGATTTTTCTGATTTTTTTTCGTGATCTCAGAGTTAGTTCCATAGTGAAAGTTATTCATATTCATGGGTAAATAAATAAATAAATAGATAAATAAATAAACAAATGGGTGGAACACCCTGTAAAAATTTGGAGCCGGTAAAACAAAGCATGCTGTATATTAATATATAAATAAAGTGAACACTGAAATGACAGCTAAAAGAGATGTATGGAGGGAAAAGACATGCTGCGCCGACCCCAAATATATTAGCATAAGGGCAGCACACGATGAGGAGGATGCAAGATTGTGTGCTCCAGCATCACCAACACCGTGTGGTTTTAGTTAGTAAGAGTAGGACAGACCATAAATCCTCATTTACATAAGAAGAAACGAGACTATCTTCTCTTCAAGTAAGTGACAAGTATTTCTCTGATGGTCTCGTTGCAATGTTATATTTTATCAGCAGATCTTGGTTAACGCAACTGGTACGGTCCTGATATACCTACTGTAAATGAAAAGATACCGCTTGATAACTGCAAAGCTAAGATGAGTTTATAAGTAGTAGCCATATTAGGAATTGCATTGGTCACATTGTCGGAAAATTATTTACTTACAGTAAAATGTTCCAAATGCATTTACTTACTAACATTTTCATAATGCCATTTCTCCGAATATCATAAAAAAAAAATATCTGGTGTTGTATAATCTTTCGAAGGTTAAAAATCGAGACAAAGATGGCATTTTCCTCAATCACTCGCCAAAAAACGACCACACGCAGTAAAAAAAAATCGACCCAACAAAAATGAGTTAGCAACTCATACAACTTCATCGGGGAGCCGTCTAACCACTACATAAACAATCGATTAAACTGAAACCAACAGTCGATGGCACAACTTCACAACTGTCGAGCCTCCCTGCAGCCATTAACTGCACCGAGCGCTAAACTTAATCGCTATCTATAAATAGACACGTCTGACTCGGCAGACGTCTCACTACACGCCCGGCGGATACCAACGTCGTATCTACAAACTTTGTTACAAACCATATTCAACCTTATCTACGTTACACAAAGTTGACTCTAGACCGGGTGCACTTGATTGTAAAATATAAAATACAATTTTCATAGGAGAGACGTTGCTACGCGATTTTGAATCGATATCAAACGTCACAAGGTTGGCTTTACGTTGCGGGGGAACACCGGCGCTCGGATACGTAGGCTGCAAGTTAGGTCGGAAAATGAAGCGCCGTTTATAGTACTCATTATAGTACTATCGTAGTATTGTGTTAGTGTGTGCGTGGCGGCGAGTGTACGACGCGTGTGAGCGCTGCAATCCGCTGCAGCGGCTGCAAGTGTGCGTGCACTGTGCTTATACTCTGTGAATGGAGATTGTATTTATGTTACCCAGTCTGAGGTCGGGCAGCGGCTTTATTGATTTTTTTTTTTTTCATTACGCTGCGCGTCGGATGCAAGGGAATGGGAAAATAGTAATGGAGTAGTAATTGCTTGTGTCAGTTTGACGTATACTTTTTTATAACGTTTTAGTGGGCTGCCTTACTGGAGGGAAAATGGTGGTTATAGAATGAATAGCTTATGTGTGTACTCGGTTGAATGTGTGGGTTCTAGTTGCATAGTATTTGGAGTAGACGGAGTTTCGCGTAGTTGTCTAATGAGTCCTAGTTTACAAACAGACAGAGATCGTTAATGTTTTAGGGTTTTGGCTGCACTTTCCGCTACATTCTCTGCCTTTTGAAACGTCATTGAGTATTGTCTGGTGTTAACTGTGGTAAATCACCATGTGTTTTTAATAGCTTTCTTTAAATATTAAATTATAGATAGCTACAATATTCATAATTGACTTATTTTTGCTATTTACAGGTATACCTACCAAACGCCGCCAGACACCACTTGCAGCAACGGTAAATATAATAAATAATTAATTATGCACACCAAACATGAATAAACTCAATCATTATTCAGTAACATAATAGTATCAAGACTTATAACCGTGGTAATAGTAGGTAATATGCATAGATAGTGATGTGATGTGTGATGATTTATTATATGAATAAATATTATCTATTATATTAATAATAAAACTATTATTTTTATAATAAACTCGCGTTATCAATGGCTTTAGTAACGCAAAATTCAAGGAATTTGACACGTGTTAATAGTTTACGATTTTATTTCATTTTCTTTCACCATAACGAAATTTAATAATAAAATAAATTATTGGTTTTGTGCGTTTAATCGTATCGTAGCGGTAATTCTAGGTCATTCCAGTTAGAAAGTTCTACATTTAATAATATCAGCTTCTGGCTGTAAGGCTGTAACCGATTAACGTAGGGTTTCCAATTATTAGAAGACCGGATTCGTTTCTTTTTCTATGTCCACATACAACGTGTAACGTTAAATGCGCAAAACCTGAAAATATTTTGATCAGAATAACGAGCAGAATTAATTGAACCGCTTTTTAATATAGGCCACATTTTTCAAAAAAATCTTCATTAAAAACGTTGCCGTGTCTATTTATTAATAGGTCAAGCAAGCCAATGTAAGCGCGGCGCAGCGGCCCGGTGACGACTCCTCCCTCGATAAAGCGTCGTCGCAGACGCAAGAAACGATCAGAATGACCAGTAAAACTATAACAGAACATAAAACCTTTACAATTTTATTAATGACTTATTTTCTCTCTGAAACAGGTCAATTGAATTAAAAATCAGTTCGGGTGTCTGAGGTTTTGCGCATTTAACGTTACACGTTGTATAATAATAAATCGTTTTTCAACCAAATAAAGTATTCATTAACTAACACAAATAAAAATGGATTATTGTTACAAAAGGGAACTATAAACAGCTTTGTAGAATTTTCCTATTTTTTCCATAAACACACTACGGTGGTGGGAATAGAATTCCATATTATTCTGCTATAATGAGGTATATTTGTCAACAATATTATGTACAGACGCCAGCACATCAAGCAACCCGAAACTGTCAGATTTTCCCAATCAACTTTGTACCTTATGCTTTAGCGATAAAGTTGAAAATCTATTAAAGAAATCTGACAGATTGTAGTAGCTAGATGCTGGCGTCTGCACCTTCCTTAATGAAGTAAACCTTGAGATAACACAACAGGCTAATTGAAACGAGTAATTAAGCTTACATAACAATACTACACACAGTATTAATTGCTAATCCCAACAAAAACCCCTCAATTGACACGTATTCTAAAATAAATCTTTCTAATCTTATCGACCAATGAGCTGTCCAGCGTATGCGATTATCGATAATTTTCACCGACCTTCAATGTTGTCGATGTGGTTATCGATAGATAACGCATCGATAAAAGGGGCCGCAGTAGCCTCAGTTAAACAATTTTTCATGTACTACAACTATACTTATTTTAGTAGTTAATATTTACTATGGCTAAATAGAATTTACGGTCTAGCGGACTACGGATGAATCATTCGATTACAGAATCGATACTATCGGCTTCATCACTCGATAATCGTTTCTATTTGAGTAACACTTTTTCTATTGTATATTTCAAAGTTTCATTAGACCTCAATTTCATGGTTTACACGATGAAAGGCCCAATAAGTGGGCAAGAAAATCCCAGTTTTAAAGACAATTTCTCGAAGACAATAAGGAAGATTCATCTTGCCATGATGCAGCATATTTTTAAGTAAATAGAGGTACCGCCGATTTTTAAATACTTTACAATTGCACAATGCTATGTTAAAATGAAACGAATGAAGGAGTTTTGTATAGCTGATGTCATTTGTTTTTTTTTTTTTATATCATAAGGCTGTCCGCTGACTTAAGTGAAATCTGTCTATGGTCAGATTATCGCTCTATGAAAATAATGGTAGCTCCCATTCGCAACAAAACAGTGTCGTAGTCAAAATGATCAAATTTTACAAAAAAAAAAGATAAATATATTATATCCGTTATGTTGTTGTGTGTTGTTTTATTGTTTAGATATTTTTGACGCGACAAAACACAGTCAACCACAGACCAAAGGATCTACTGATTCACATGCTTTCAGGTCTTATGTAACATACACGTGAGTTATACTTTTACATATTTTTTTTATCTGCAGTGATTACGCTTAATGTACATAACTTCGTCTTATTAAATTAAAATTTTAAGACGGTTGCTCGCTGGTCAATTAGTTAACAATTAGCAGATGCCCTTTTCGTAGTTACCTTGATACAGACAGGACACAGACCGAAGTCAAAACTTTGCCTGTGATTGACAGTGTTTAGTCTGTGATCGACAGTGTTTAGGCTCCCGTAGACAGGCGTGACGCCATGATGCGACGCGGTTTTGGTAGAACAATTTTCATAGAAATTGTTGTACTAGTCGTCGCGGTGTCGCGTCTAAGGGAGCCTAAACACTGTCGATCACAGACTAAACACTGTCAATCACAGACAAAGTTTTGACTTCGGTCTGTGTCCTGTCTATATCAAGGTAACTATCAAAAGGGCATCTACTAATTGTTAATGAACTGACCAGCGAGCAACCGTCTTAAAATTTTCATTTAATAAGACGAAGTTATGTACTTCAAGCGTAATCACTACAGATAAAAAAAAACTTATGTAAACGTATAACTCACGTGTATGTTACGTAAGACCTTGAAGCATGTGAATCGGTAGATCTTTAGCACTAATGATAAAACTGATAAGAAATAAGTACTTAAATACTAATATATATAATATAATAATGAATTTTTCGTAAAATACGACATCTGTAATGGGATGTTACGTGACCTCGCAGACAGAAAAATTAAATAAATTACGTCAGAAATAAAATGATTAATCATATTATGAAAATTAAATAACTTAATCAGAAGTAGCGCGTTATGTTAAGACTTGCTCAAATGTGTGTAAAGTGAATATCTCCATCGATTCTTTGATTCTTAAAAGCCCTTACAGTGGCAAAAAATTTGCACAAAATTATAAAGATGTTGTTTTTGTGCAAATACATTGAAAATGTGAAGAGAAATATTGCAGAAAAAAGGGGTATTCAATATTTTGTGGGGCGTTCAAAAGTTTTCTAAGAGTTACAACTCTTCATTCATCCTCAGGAAATTTGTATCAGGTGTAGGTTCCAGGCTCAGTTGACGTTCAGCAGGTTACAATAACCATGAGTCCGTCGATTCTTCAACCAATTGCTGACTCACACTCTCTCTTTTATTATTATTAAAAGTCTCCACAAACGCTGCAACTATGAAACTTGCAACCTCCGGGTAAAACTATACTACAAATTATACCAGCCGCCTACGTCGGGCAGCTATACGGCTGAGAAAAACGCGAGGCGCTGCCCTTCCATCGCGAAAAGTTGAATGGACATTGAAATGCTGTGCAATATTTATGTGTAGTGTGCGGGAATGTTCCAGGACCTGTCAATATTTTGCACAAAATTAAACTCAATATTCTTGCACAAAATTTTGAGCGACATTTTTGCCAGTGTGAGAGACGCTTAGTCCCGTATTCATAGGTCTAAAAATAGAATGAATGTTTGATACTTAAATCAAAGTGCATACTGAACCATTGTTCTAGACTACACACCCTAGTCTGAATAAAAAGTACATAAAAGTGAATTTAACTTTAACACTTCACATTCACCTTGGAGTCCAGTGTTATAATAAAAATTATTTGCATCACACGCGCGCGAACACGTACTGAAAGGTTTTATACAAGCATTGTAAGCGATTTGTTCAGCTGCGCCGGTCTGTTGCCACGGTAAATACACCTATTGTTCCTACAATGAAATCCACTCCAATGTATGAATTTGTGTCATCGGGTCAGTTTCTATGGATTATAATTCAAGACTACGATTGTGAAATGGCGTCAATTAAACAAACTCATTAGTCCTTTTATGTGGACATCTTCTTAATTTACATTATCGACTAGCTTCTGCACGCGACTCTGACCGCGTCAAATTTCTGGTTTTAACATAGAATATATCCTATAGACATGCCCCGTTACTTCGTTTTAACATAGAATATATCCTATAGACATGCCCCGTTACTTCGTTTTAACATAGAATATATCCTATAGACATGCCCCGTTACTTCTTTTTAACATAGAATATATCCTATAGACATGCCCCGTTACTTCGTTTTAACATAGAATATATCCTATAGACATGCCCCGTTACTTCGTTTTAACATAGAATATATCCTATAGACATGCCCCGTTACTTCGTTTTCGCTTAGCGTTCATTCTGATTTTTCTCCCTTTTTAACCGACTTCAAAAAAAGGAGGAGGTTATCAATTCGACTGTATTTTTTTTTTTTTTTTTATGTTTGTTACCTCATAATAACCGACTGGGTGAACCGATTTTCATGATTCTTGTTTTATTTGAAAGCTGGTGCTTCCCGTGTGGTCCCATTGTCACGATTTCAATATCTGATGATGGGATCTTGTAGAAATCTGGGGAACTCTTCAATAAATAACAGCAGATTAACCGCGATTGTTGCTATAGCATATCTAAGCATTGTTTACACCATCACACAACATAATATCACGCCTGTACTCACTACAAAGGTTATATTTTTTTTTATTATAATAATAATTAATACCAGTAAAACAACCGCGATTGCTGCTATCGCATATGTATGCATTGTTTACGCAATCGCACAACATAACATCACGTCTGTACCCTACAAACGCAGATGCAGCTTCCTGTCACTGATATTTACATAGCAAGTAGTGTTTATATGAATTTGATTGGGGTAGATATAACTAAAAAGTGAAAAATAAAAATAAAATATATAAAAAAAAAACAACCGACTTCCAAAAAAACACTACAAAGTGAAAAATAATTTTAATTTCGGAAGTCGGTGTCAAAAAACCAAAATGCGGAACCAACGACACCGACTTCCAAAATTAAAATTATTTTTCACTTTGTAGTGTTTTTTTGGAAGTCGGTTGCTTTTTTTTTATATAATTTTTTTTTTAGGATTCCGTACCTAAAGGATAAAACGCGACCCTATTACTAAGACTCCGCTGTCCGTCCGTCCGTCCGTCCGTCCGTCTGTCACCAGGCTGTATCTCATGAACCGTGATAGACAGTTGAAATTTTCACAGATGATGTATTTCTGTTGCCGCTATAACAACATATACTAAAAAACAGAATAAAATAAATATTTAAGGGGGGCTGGCGTTTTTTTTTTTTGCCGTTTTGAAAATAATGTTCCAGGGATTATGGCGTTCTTAGAAAATAACAAACTATTTAGCTTTATTATATCAGTATAGATAAATTAAAATATAAAATTCGCATTGTTCGGCATAAATGAATATAAGTCCATTTTTCGCTGTTCATTCATTCAATTATTAAAATGCGCCATGTTGACGATATTCCTGTAAATTTAGCTGTTTCGCTGCAATCGCTCCGATATGCACAGGAAACGTTTTTAATTATAACAGTCATTTTTCAGTTCATTAATTTTAATTGTTGAATGTTTTATTAATAACTTGTATACTTACGTACGTTTTAGAAAAATAATTTAAACTATTTTATTTTGTAATCAACATGTAAGTGGACTAAGTAGGGGGTCATAAATGCTAATTGATGTAGTTCTCGCAGACAAAATTACTATATTAAACGAAAAACTACATAGATTAAAAAATATTAAAATTTTAAGGTGTTTAGGCACCGTTACCCAAACACAATATTTCCAATATATAACTAAATAAATCAGACTGTGTGTTTAATAGGTTATAAAATTGCGATAAAACTGTCTGGCAATTTTGGCATACGATCTCAAGTTAGAAATAGAATCAGTAGGTAACATAATCAAATGTAATACATTATAGGAGCAGGAAACGCTTTGAGAAATAACTGACTTATTTATATTTATCAACAATGAAATGGCTCATTTAATGTAAGTACAGACGCCAGCACGTCAAGCTACCCGAAACTGTAAAATTTTCCCAATGAACTTTAAACCTTTTGCTTAAGCGATAAAGTTGAAAATCTATTAAACAAATTTGACAGATTGTAGTAGCTTGATGTGCTGGCGTCTGTACCTACTCTGTGGCACTAGAGAATAATAGTATTGAACTGGGACACGACCACGACCTACAACTATGGTAGAAATGATAAAAATAATCAGAGTTAATTTGAATTTGTTTTATGTAAACTCATTGAACAAAATATTTCCATATGACAGGTTTTCTTTTAGAACTTAAAAACATTATATACAGGGTCAAATTAAATTAGCTAGCGAAACTCTGCAGGCGTGATGGATATCGATATTTTAAAAAAGATTTGATGACTTTTTCTTAGGGGTCAACGACCGCTGGTAGTGTTGTTACTTAAAATATGCATTGAGAAAATGCGTTTTACAACTGTTTTTTAAAACATATATTTTAAGTGAATACAGTAACTGCGGTCAATGACCCCATAAAAACATCAAATTAATTTGTTTTTGGTTTTATTATGTTTAGATAAGGATTCCCATCACGTCTGTGAAGTTCCGCTAGCTAACTTAATTTGACTCTGTATATAACTCCTAACCAAAGTGCAAAAGTAGTCTGACAAAAGTTTCTAAAATTGGTAAAAGTATTTATATGAAAACCGTTGATATTGTATCTAAAGGAAGGAGCAGCTAATACTGAATATTTTACTAGAAAAAACTGTTATTTAATAATATACACACATCAAAAGTGTCTAAACATCAAGTACGTTTTGGAGGATCGCCGCAATTGAGGATTATTATTTTAACTTTTTTGGGTCGTTATTGATTCTTTTTTAGTTATTTTCTTTAAATTTTGATTAAAAATAGAAAATCAACTGTCAATCAGGATTCCTATAAAAGTGTGTAATAGCGTTTTTACAAAACTATAAAAAAATCTGCATCGGAACTGAAAACTGCCGATTGTGTGAATCGTGTCAACGGTGGAAACACAGATTAATATTTGTTTATCTTTACAATAAAAAAATTAAAAAAAACTAATTTCATTTGCCTTTTTTGCCATTTAATTGACGACATTAACTTCACTTACTTTCCCAGAATTTGCAAAAATTGCAAATATTCTTAATTTTTACGAAATACAGGGATAAGTTATTTACTTAAACATTTGGTAAATATTAATTAGATATTTTTTTATAGTTAAAAATGTACTTGATCCCTAGACACTTTTGATGTGTGTAGTAGAAGATACAGAAAAGGAATAATTAAACGTGTTCATTTGTTTCTTCAGTAATAAAGCAGGAAGGACGGTTCCCACTGTCGTATAACGTCAATGAATTTTTATAGTCAATAGACGCTCATTAACGGTCCCCTCCACAATGCTAAGTTACACTAATTATTATTGACCATCCGTTGAAGTTACCTCACCGCGATTATGAACATGATAACGACATTCCCATGCCATGGCTCTACCAAGACAGTATTGAAGAGACACTGCTTAGAACTACCATACAGATATAATCTGAAGTATTTATTGTGGTAACAGTTATACTGTTTATAAGTATTATCGACGACTGAGGACACATGCGGTAATCATTCTAACTAAATGGGAGCCGTAATCAGGAAAAGGGGTAATCTGGGCAAGCTTTCTGTATCACAACAAAAGTCTATGACACTCTCCGTGTAACTTATTACAAGGAAGAGAAGGTCTGGTCTAGCTGGTCACTGTTGCAAATTAGCGTGATCCCTAGCTTTGTATAAACCCATATTGTGCAGGGGTCAGGCTAGTTTGGAGGCAATGTAGGATTAAGAAACGGGGTAAATTGTCAAGATTACGACGGGGCGTGGGCGGAATCGAGGCCATGACGAAACTCTGATTGATAACGTTCCACTATACGCATTCTGATAAATGTTCCTTGTTGCTATGCGAAAAAACGTCTACAATTTTTTTTTTTTATTGTATTCTTATGTTAAAATAGAACGCACGAGACTGTGTAACCGTGCCCACACTGCCAGTGGGTGGACTTTTGTGTAGGATATGTTAAAAATGTTGGATCTTGCTGGAAAATACGATCACGGCTCGCCATTACAAAGACTGCATCAGCTCACACATCACTAATTCACTCACAAACTGATACTAAAAAGTTTTTGCCCCGAAATATATGGAATCAGAATATACCTACGGGTTGGTTATTATTTCGTGTGGACAGAACTAGGCCGAAGTCTTCATCACTATAATAAAAATTCTTAATTTCTTTTTCATAGCCCGCTGACATAAGTTTTCATGAATGAAACGGTTCCAAATCGTTCAGAACGAAGTTCTCCATACGTGTCAACGGCTTCCCGCCATCTATTTCTGAGCGCAAAATCACCAGAGTTCTAAATAATGTCACCCACGGCTTTGGCGGAAACGTGACAACCGGCGTCAACTGACACTGAAAAGTTGCCTATAAATTATATCTGAAGCAGTTAACTCTCACGTTAATCTTCTAGCAAATTGGCTGAATAAAAGAAGTTTTTTTTAATAAATTGTCTACAATCGACTCGAATGGGCTCTTTTTTGCGATTTAACTGCCAAATCAAATTCTGGCGTAACAAGATTTATATAATTGACCTACAAATTTGTTTATCAGCAAATCTTACGTAAAATTATTCAACTCTTGCATCACTTAACTCCATATCAACGATATGAGGAATGTCAACTGGTGCCGTTGATTATAAAATGAGCCATTCAAAATATTATTTAGACCATTCCCTCGTTTTGGGGTATAATTATTGATCCAAAAAGTTGACTAAATGCTGACTCACGCGGTCTATATTAATCTTTCTTCACCCCTTCCTGGATTTATTACTAGATTCGTCACTGCGTAATACAACCAATTTATAATGGCAATGCATTCCTCCGTATCGCAAAACTTTTTGTTAGTGCAAATAACAATAGAACATGGATTATTAAATCTAATAGCATATGATACGTCATCATTTTCTTTTGAAGCACAAGGGTGTGGATTGAAGATGACGTTCCAATGACTTTACAGTTTTGCATCTTCATTTTAATTGACTACATTTGACGTGGTACCTTTTTCCTTTCATCGAGTGTTGCAGATGTCTCGCTTTTATAAATACGGTCCCAGAGGACCTCATTACTATCCACTTTCGGATCTTTGTCAACCACTGTGCATTCGATATTGGGTAACATGCGTCGAAACGTTACTTTTATTGTAATCCTCTTGAGGACTCTCTTTTTAATTTCATTATTTTCCGTGTTTCTATCCTGTGCTTATTTTTTGGATAAACATTTGTTTCATCCATCATTTTGCATTTCTCTAAATTATTTTTATTATTAATTTTCCTTTTTGTGTACGTTCTTTGTATTACTTTTCTTCAGACTTTTACAAATTCTAAATGAGTTGAAATTCTTGTTTCAGATCTAACGCGACCTGCCCGAAGCTGAGACTCATTGTTCCATCTAGCGTTTAGTTTATTTCAGTCCACCATTATATTAGACTCTTTATGTTATAATCATATTGTTTAAATTATTTCATTCTGTAATCCTAGTTTCATTTGGAATGTTACGAAATTTGCAGTCAACATTCATCACCGGGCTTGTTATATTGTTACTATGCACTGTATTACGTGATAGTGCTTCATTGCAGTTTCGTATATTCTTAGGAACATTGATTCATAATATTTTGCAGTCCAATATTGTTACGGAAACCGTAGTACATTTACCATCTGTTATGTTAAAATCCCGGAGGAATATGCAAAAATGCTCCTCTAGTTTATAAGTTTTATGACTTGAAACAATTTGTGTGATCTTTATAACGTTTTTCCGTTTTCCTCCGCGATCCTCACAGTTCGCGCATTTTCTTTGTTTTAATGCTCAATTCTATGTATTTGTGTTGTCTATATGTGTTTTGAATATATTGACTAACAAACACTAAACAATTCTAACGCATGACTCCTTTTTTTTACGTTATCAACTCGCGAGTATGCATGACGTCAAATAATCTTGTTTTAATTTTTAATTATTTAGTTTTAAACGTTTTGTTAAATATCTAGACAACCTGCTACACTGACATGTAATAATTATGTTTCAAATTATTTGATTGTTTAAATGTGTGTATTGATTGTGTTTACTTCAGCAATTTGTTCATTTTATTGGATTCAATCATCATTATGAGATCAATCTTATGTAGTCGTTCGCCCTGCTCCATAAAACTTGATTTTAGGTTAAATTCTGATCACTTAATTCGAGTTTTGGTTCTTGCATGGCAGCAATACCCGGGGTTGCTTTCTAGTTTTTTATTTAGAAAAAATTTGATTATGCAATCTGTTAATTACGTCAATCAGTCTATTATAAATTAAGAAAGTTATTGTTTTTATATGTATTGATTTTAAATCGAATTTTAATAAACGTTTCGGCATGAATGTTGGTTTCATTGAGGTTCCATGTGGCGTCTGTCTCTGTTCCCACAGTTATTTCGCTTGTCTTGTGAACGTTGAATGGCACGTTTGGAGGTCGGACATAAAGTCATTTTTCAATTAATCCAATGTCATCAGGACGACACGACCTCAGCACCGAACCGGCTAAGTACCTGTGTTCGGTATACAATTCCTATACGATAATAAACTTTATAGGTATAATAATATGAATTCCCCTTCTTTACACATACGAGATCAATATAGACTTTAAGTCAATTTGTACAGTTGTCTCCTTACTATAGTGAAATTTTCTAAAGGCAAGGTAAATAATGAGTATGAGGTCATGGAACGGTTGAGCGTTGCCACGGGAAGTGTTCGTGCATTTCTTAGTAGATCAGTGGCTGAAGTATTTCTGTACTAAATAGGTCACATTTGGTGTGTCAGTGGCTCACAACCACAGCTGATTTACTCAGTGTTTATGCTTCACTAAACCAAATTGTTTGCAATATATGTTTGTATTGTTTTTCTATCCAAGTGCTTAAATGCAGGTGTTAAATGAATTCCACGTATTTATAGGTATCGGTACTTTGACCCGTTTTATTTCTTTATTTAAATGTTTTATTTCGGGCATCAAACAGAGATTATAGGATCGATGGTTCATTGCAGTCTCTCATAAGTGACTCGTGCAACTGAAATAACCACGCTTGAGAGTCAACTTAAATCTTACGATGGCAGTTTATTTGTTTAGACATAACCCGTTAGTAGATCTAAAGTTAAAATTCGTTTTGTAATAAGACTATTACAAAACGAATTTTAACTTTAGATCAAGCCCAAACCGGCTAGTTACTGTATTTTGAACTCTATTACGACAAACGTAAAGTTCTTAATGCAAAATTGACAACTTAGACTCGGGTTTAACGTCAGTTTTTCTAATAAGAACTTTATCGGATTGTTGTTCGAAATTTATAAATGGCTCGATGGTTTAAACCTTGGTCTAAAGATAAACCTTATTTTGTAATAGGCTGGAAAACTTAATTAATTACAAGAACTTGGATTGTCAGCGAAAATTATCAAGTATAAGTACGCAAGTAGGTATTTGCTTACTCGAAAACGCAAAGAAAAAAATGCAATAACAGTTTGGAACTTGTGTATCAGCATTTCAAAACCAATTAAAAGTAGGTAGGTTGTAATATGTGTTTGTTCAAAAATCACAATACTGCAAAGTGAGCGAAAGATTGCTTCATAAGCGCTTAGCACATTTCTTTAATAGACCTAGATAAACAACCAACCATCCACCCGAGTAAAGTCCAAACAAATATAACAGCGTTTTAAAGACGGATCCGAAAATATTCACGCTCTAGATAGCTCACGATAATTCCATAAAATATGATTCGTTTTCTGATACAGAAATATAAAATATCCGAAAATCAGTTACAAAGAAAAGATGGGAAAGATAATTGCTGAAAAATCTTAACGAAGCAGCTAATGTAACGACGAGTGAAAATTAATTTGTCCGCGGTTATCTCGCTTCGGATCTTATCGGGCCAATCTTCGGACGGTGACCGCGAGAGACGTGTGGATATCTTTGAAAACGATGACTAATCTTTAGAGCAATTCGTTGCGATATGTCTCCGGCTGAGATTTATAAACATTACTTAGCTCGTGCTTTGACTTAGACGTGTTCCCGTCTCTATCTTGCACTTGTAGTTCGACAGATGTGCGACAGTGATAGCAAAAAACACTTGGCCAAAGTACCTGCTAAGTAAAGTTTGTATATCTCGGCTTCAGTACACGTGTTAGGCTTTTATCCACCTTAAATTAAGGTGTCAGACATTGGGATATGTTAATTGAATTCGTAATTTGAGCAATAACGTGTAAGAGTTCTAGTTTTTCTTTTCTTTTGACCGGGGTCAGGTTTAAAAGCGTAGTGCCCTGATTAGTAATCGTGCAGTAAGTTCTTTGCTCCGTGATTTGGCGATATCCTGTCTGTTTTTGGTCATCTATTTTTTTACCTGCGTAACCTCAATAAACCCAACCATTTTGCAGTACGATTTTATCAACAGTATGTTCACAAGATTTCTTTTAGTCATCTTTGACAACATCAGAACGCATCGAAATTTTCACAGACATCGAAGGCAGGAAAAGATAGGAAGTATATGACAGAAATTACTGCAAAATAAAGCAGTATCAGCGGGGTAATTGCGTAACAGACTATCAGTAGCAATGGGTTTTATTTTGACAGTTCAACAACAGTCATTGCGGTATTTACGTTGTTGAGCAGACACATTTCCCGAGCAATGGATTTGCAATATCCTTCAAAATTATACAGATGGAAATTGATAGTGTACCTATTACGCAGTTAGGATGCAGGACAAGTAAACATTGACACCTTATAACGCAACTCCAAAGCGACAGAACGTGAAATTGCAGGAAGTAAGACCACTAATTACAGCAACAACCAGTGAATCACTGTTATTATATAAACAACATGACATGTCAGCTACAAAACCACACCCTCTAGGAAAGATTTCGCCAAAGTGGCCGATTGGGCCGGAGTGACATTTCATACAGTTTCATACGGGTTACATACGGCCGTCGAAAGCTTAATGCCGATGTATAAAAGTTGTCCCACCAGTGACTTTCATGCTTACGAAATTTGCTCACTTAATTGGGTTGCCTGTCAGTTATGGAATGTTAGGTTTTGGCCCAGTGAGATGCGAGGCGATGATATGGTGGTGCTATAATTTAATGGTCAATATTTAAGTTACACGTGAACATTATACTATATATGACCTTACCACATGGTGGAACTTGGATGAGGCTGACACAGGAACGTAGGGATTGGCACCGTTTAGACATCTGTTGAATTTTATTTCAGCAACATAGGCTTATTCTTTAGCCTATAAATAACCAATCCGAGACTCAACAGTTTTTTTTCGTATTTCGTCGTTGCCAAATCAAAACCTTGCATGTGTTCCTTTGGTGATTTTTCTTTTATCTTCGCAAACGATAGACATTTGATTCCTCTATATGTTCCAATTACTCTGATGTGCATATAATGTTTAATTTGAATTTGGTTTAACACCCTTCCATACATATTTTATCCATAAAGTGTTTTTTTTTTTCGATTTTCTCAAAAGTACCATCTGTGCACATACAAGGTCTTGATTTGGCAAACGACGATTTGTGCTTTGTTGTAGCAGGTCATAACGGAAGCATAGCTTTCGCCCAACCGCTTCTATAGCATATCTTTTTCTATAGAGCCACCCTAACGATCGAACACAGGTCTCGGCGGTCGTGTGATGTGTTTTTTTTAGAAGATAAATGTACTTACGATTTAACGATTACATTGTAACGCTCAGGTCAACGTCTATATTACTGTTTTTATTGTAAAAAAACAATCTTTATATTACTGCTTTTGTTATGAGCCGAGATGTGGAAATGACTGGCTGGAAACAGGTGATGGTTGTCGTAAAAGATGGAGATTGTTGCAACCACACTGCAGATGGATTACAGAGGAGAGGAGAGGAATGAGGTCAACTGCATACAGGTTTATATAGGAATTGGGGATGAAATCGTTCGATAGTTAAAGCAAGCTGTTTCCACATAATTGTGATTTGTCTGGATGCAGCTGTGAGGGACTGGCTTGTGGCTGAGTAATAACAGCCGCACGGGTCGATCGATCAGGTTAAGCTACGCTTGCCGCGGTTGGTCCGTGGATGGTGTACATAATAAAGAGTATTCTATTCTATTCTATTCTATGGGTGACCATCTTCACCTACCAAGACCCCCCCGTGCCTCGGAAAGCACGTTAAGCCGTTGGTCCCGGCTGTCATTCGTGGATCTTTGACAGTCGTCGGGTCGTCAGTAGCCCGAAAGTCTGACAAACAGTCTTACCAAGGGGTATCCTATTACCCAGTAACTGGGTTGTGGAGGTCAGATAGGCAGTCGCTCCTTGTAAAATACTGGTATTCATCTGCATCCGGTTAGACTGGAAGCCGACCCCAACATAGTTGGGAAAAGGCTAAGCAGATGATGATGTCTGGATGCAGCTGTGGTTTTATTGGTGGTGATGTTTACAACTGTTTGCAGTAGTATACTTAACCAGCAGCAGGATCCTGGTTTAATACTTGCAGATTTAGCAACATAAACTCAAGACTAGGCAGAAAGGGGGTGACTACCGAGATGACGGCTAATAGAAAAGTATGGAAGAAAAGGACATGTTGCTCCGACCACAAATAAATTGGGGTAAGGGTAGAAGGACGAAGATGATGAAACTCAGATGCTTCTCATCATCTGCCTGCCTTTTCCCAACTATGTTGGGGTCGGCTTCCAGTCTAACTGGATGCAGCTGAATACCATTATTTTACATGGAGCGACTGCGTATCTGACCTCCACAACCCCTTTACAGGGTAATACGATACCCCTTGGTACCACTAGGCAGATGCTTCTGAAGAAGATATTAAACAAAGTGTCGACGTTTTGCAATAAAAAATTGAAAATGAAATACACAGCCTCAATATACTGAAACCTGCTAGTACTATAATTTACAACTTTTCATTCGTCAGCTATACTTCAATTATAGTGTCAATTAAGATAAATATTTCGTTGATGTGAACACGAGTTGCTTGATTATTTCATCCCTCTGTCGCAAAGAGTGAGTATGGTTTAAGACTTTAAACAGTAGTTTAAAATCTCAAGTGGCATCAATAATTTTATCAAGAAATTCTGACTACTTGATGACAACTTGTGAAATAAGACCTAGAAATTAAATAATTAAGTTTTTTTATTTATTTTATTGCTGAATGGGCCTGCTGCCTGACCTCCAGCCTGATGGAAAGCGATGCATGAGGTGATGGAACGAGCATGCCCAGGAGATAATGGACATGGTCGCAATATAAAAGGTTTCCGTCATTATCGAGATAATGATAATGACGGAAACCTTTTATATTGCGACCATGTTAATTGAATTACTCAGGAGTTCGGAGTCTGGCTTTGTGTCCGGCTTATAGAAACAAGCTCGCCTCCTATTACATGGTCCTTAACCTATTCAGCGCCGAGCCAAGAATACATGATCGAGATGCCGGGACCGCCGATGGGCGGGCTGCATATGTATGGCGGCATCTGGGTAATATCGTTACTTTTCAGAAAGGCAGTGAATGGGTTAAACATAACTGTGAAATGTGGGTGAACTAGGGGTACAACTCTGCCTGACCATTCTGGGAAACAAGGCGTGATGTTATATTTCAAATAACAATGCACTTATTTGCGTTACAAGAGCTCTATATAGTTAGCGCAAAGGTCGAGATGAACTTGACGCCCATAGAATTACATAGTATACAGAAAACTTACAATATAACGTTTATATAGTACTAATAAAGATAAAGTATTTTAATTTAAATGTAATATTATTGTTATAACACGAAATAATAGGAAATACCAACTTAATACCTAATGCGTAACTCTAAACTGCATGTCGATTCTGTAAAAATCTCACCGTGAAAACTTGCGTGGAGAGTGGGCTGTCAGTGTCATCCCACTGATGCTAGGCCAAGCAAACATTTACAATCATAATCGAGATTTTAGTAATATTTTTTTAAGCTAATTCGGTTGATCATTTTATATAATTTGAAAGCTAGTATTTTAGTTGCCAAATATCGCTATATAAGGACTAGTCTAGGAAAAAAAAGAAAAAAGAAAACAATATTGAGATTCTGACTAAGTTTATGTTTTGCTTCTATATATTTATTTTAAAACCCCACAAAATAGTAATACTTTGGCAACTAAAATACTAGCTTTGATACTATACAGGGTGTTTGGCAGAGCGTTGAACATACGAAAATGGTGGATAGGTGGGGTCATCTGCTACTTACTAAGCCCTAATTTATTTGGCCCGGGCCCCCTGGATATTAAAAAAAAGATATTTTGCTTTATTCTAGTTTCACCACTTTTTTAACTTTAAAGTGTTAAGATGTAAAAAAAAAACAAAATATTGCCTGCTTTACCCATTTTTAATAAAAATTATACTTTAAAGTTAAGAAAGTGGTGAAACTAGAAGAAAGCAAAAAAAATATTTAAAAATATCCAGGGGGCCCGGGCCAAATAAATTAGAGCTGAGTAAGTAGCAGATGACCCCACCTATCCACCATTTTCGTATGTTCAACGTTCTGCCAAACACCCTGTATAAAATGGTCAATAGAATTAGTATAAAACATATTATTAAAATCTCGATTATTACTGTAAATGTATGCTTGATCAATCCGATGGGATGACACTGACAGGTCACTCCACGCTCACTTCACCTGAGCTTTCACGGTGAGATGGTTACAGAATCGCACTGCTGTTAGCATTTTTGTAAATAGCAATGAATTTACTTAAGTTACCTATCCATTCAGCAAAAATAAAAAAACTTAAGAATTATCGAAGGCAATCTTTTGTTTATTCCACAAACAGGGTACAATTACGATTCGTTAGCAAATAATGTGTTCCTAACATTGAAGAAACTGGCATTTTTAACAATTTGCCTTACATAGTACGTAATTAGTATTACATTTATTAGGTACTCGCTACGCCCCGCGGTTTCACCCTCATAATTCTCGTTCCCGTGGGAATATCAGGATACAAAGTATATCCTAATCCAGGTCATGGTCTACTCATGTGCCAAATTTCATCCAAATCCGTTCAGATGTTTTAGCGTGAAAGCTTAACAAACAAACACAAAAAATCAAATCTTTTCTCTTCGTAATATTAGTTTAGATATATTAACAGGCCAACTATAACTAGGTACAACTGTGCGTATTATGTCATGTTATTAGGTATATGCTGTTTCAATGTAGTTGAAAGCCAAACTGATAGAATATTTTGTACAATACATTAAAAAAAAATAATGATCGTCGTCGTCGTCGTCGTCGTCGCCATTATTTATCTATAATATGTATGTATTTAGAAATATATATGTATGTTTATCAGTTGTCTAGTACTCGTATCACAAGCTCTGCTTAGTTTGGGCCTAAATGGCGTTGTGTGAAAGTTGTGGAATATTATTATTATTATATTATATATATATATAAACATCCGAATTGATAACCTCCTCCTTTTTGAAGTCGGTTAAAAACCGAATGTTATTCAGGTTTTTCACTTTACCGACTCCTCCAGAAAGAGTGTTACCTATTTACGCTGGACGTGCAGTTAATTTGGTACACAATCACAACAAAAAAGACCAGCGGGGTAATTGCGTAACTCACATAAATTGGCAATTAATCGCAATGCCTTTCATTTTGACAGTTCAACTACGCTCATTGCGTTATTTACGTTGTTGAGCAGAGGAATTTCAAACTTATGAAGCAATGGATTAGAAATTTCCTTCAATACCCTTGGATTGTGACTGAAACTTTGTTACGCAATTAGGGTGCAGAATAAGCATAGCCTATAATGTCCCCACTGCTGGGACACAGGCCTCCTCTCGGTGAGAGGGAGTGGGCCGTAATCCACCAAGCGGGCTCAGTGCGGGTTAGTAGATGTCACATGTCTTTCATTTTTTTGTGCTAGGATATGCCGGTTTCCTCACGATATTTTCTTTCGCCGTTTTGAGAGCAGCCGTGCGATTCTGTAACCATCTCACCGTGAAAGCTTGGGTGAAGTGAGCGTGGAGTGAGCTGTCATTCGCCAGGGATTAACACTATTAAGTGCTCACTTCACTTATGATTTCACGGTGAGATTTTTACAGAATCGTCCGGCAGTAGTTATTATACAACATAAAGCGCCTGTTTGGGTTTGAATCTACGACCTACAGCTTGTTAGTCGCTGCCGTTACCACTAGGCCACCACCACTGCTCCACTACGGTGCAGGATCGATAGAAAATAGTAAATATCATACCTACCTACTTTGATACAAAGTTTACGCCACCTTTCAAATCGGAACCAACCGCTACAAAAACCAACTATTCAATGTACAGACGCCAGCACATCAAGCTACCAGAAACTGTCAGATTTTCCCAATCAACTTTGAACCTTATGCTTTAGCGATAAAGTTGAAAATCTATTAAAGAAATCTGACAGATTGTAGTAGCTTGATGTGCTGGCGTCTGTACATTACACATATTTAATCCTACACTGGTTTCAAAACTTTATAGCCGTGACGTAGAGACTAGAGTGCAAGAGAAAGTGAACCCGTCACGCGGACAATGCGTGCTAATAATTATATCGCGTAGCTTTGATTGGATGAGAGACTGATAGCGGATCAGCGGTTATTAGTGTCAGATATACTGAGACAATGAATCTGAAAGGTGGGTATGAGTAGGATATAATGCAAATTTGAAATAAGAACCTCCTTTCATAAGTCGGTTAAAGATCGGTAAGAATCGGGTATCATTTTAATGAGTATGTTACATTTAAAAAGGATCGAGTCAAAAGTCAACATTTTGAAACTGCCTAGTCTTTTCCCAACTATGTTAGGGCTCTTTCCCACGGCAAGATCCCGTTTTTCACACAAGCATCCTGTTTGCCGTATACTGCAAACTGCAAACGGAATGCTTGTGTGAATATATTTAAACACGTACACCACTTAACGGGATCCTGCAAAAAACCGTACGTGCAAAAAACGGGATTTTGCCGTGGTTAAGAGCCCTTAGGGTCGGCTTCCAGTCTAACCGGATGCAGCTGAATGCCAGATGAAGCGACTGCTTATCTGACCTCCACAATCTAGTCACGGGGTAACACAATACCCCTTGGTAAGACTGGTTGTCAGACTTTGGACTTCTGACTACCCGTCTGTAAGTTAGTCAAAAGTGAACATTTATATAAAAAAAGTCTTGATCGTTCCATGAACTTATAAACAGAAATATAAAAATAACTTGAAGGTGACGCAAATGTTAAGAAAATTTGCATTCCAAAGTAAATACGATCATTGTATTAAATTGCGTTTGCACCCATGCAATTAATATAAGTTATTGCTACAAGTAATTGCATATTTTTAAACATAAACACCCACATCTTGTCTGTATAATTATGATTAACGATACTTACTATTAAATGCTTTTAAACATACTGATAAGTTAATAGAGTACCCAGAACTGCCTGAACTGACCTCAGATCAGTCTAATTCTCAGCCTTCACATCAAATGCCACAGCCTTGTGTCTGGATTAGAAGTCTAGAACTCAGACTTCTAAGAAATGTCTACCTAAGCTCCTAAATCTGGTTTTCTTAAATGCCGACTGGCAAATCAGTCTGGGCGATACTTCTTTTGTTTTTGTTATCTGTTCTCTCGCCCTATTATTTAGCTAAAGCTCGTTTGGCAATACAAAAATGTTTCGTTAGAAGATAGATTTCGTAGTCTTGGGTACGAATGTACGATAAATGACAGGCTGGCTGACTCATCGATATTACTAAAGTACCAGAAAACCCGAAGTACCTTCATACTTCTAAGAAGGTTCGATCTCGCGAATGACGTCACGGAACTACACTCGAGGCGACGTCACACTGCGGATACGCCTTACACAGCGTCATCACTTTGACGTTGGCTAATAAGATCACCTGACCAAGTCAAAAATCCATACTTTCTCCGAGCTTCCTCCAGCGGCTCCAGCCAAGAATAGCTTCCAATTGAGCGATCTCCAAGGCAAGTAAAAGGCCTTGTTATCTGCACCGCGTATGCTGATCAATCTCGCGGTGGCGCGATGAATCGAAGTCGTTGACCCGAACCCGTCCGAATTTCTGATGAGGTGATATATCGAGCGAATTATTGGAATGGATAAGTGCGTTGATGTGGATGCAGGTTAATGTGGTATTTGGTGTATTATTGTAGTTTGAGAGACACGTTTATGTTTATTGTGATTGTTTATGGTTTTACTTCGGTTTTGCTTCCAGCGCACATTTCGGTGACGAGACATGGGTAGACTGTTGAGCCTAAAAATGTTATGTTTAAAATAAGAACTGCCGTGCGATTCTGTAACTATCTCACCGTGAAAGCTTGGGTGAAGTTAGCGTGGAGTGAGCTGTCATTCGCTAGGGATTAACATTATTAAGTGCTTACTTCACTTATGATTTCACGGTGAGTTTTTTTACAGAATCGACTGGCTGATGTACACAGTTATGCAATAAATATAGCATTATCATTTATTTTTTAATTGGGGACTGTCTACGTTCGAAAATAATCGAGAAAATCTCGTTCGAAGCAGTAAAATCGTAAACAATGAGAAATGAAGAAAAAACTGCGGAAAACGGGTAAATAACTTAATCTATTAAGAATTTTTTGAAAATGTTTCAGATGTGAAGCTTTCAGCATTTTTGCGCTCTGCTACGCTCCTCTGGTGAATATGTTGAAAAACTATTACTAGGCTTCCTGAACTTTTCAAAATTATACAAAAAAAAATTTATTGAAATGCTTTCTCGGAAGCGATCCACGTATGCCTTATAAAAGCAGTTACAGAACCCTCCTTTCGCATTCAAATCACAATCCCGTTCAATCACAATCAGACCAACTCATTAATAGGAAAAAACCCATTGTCTGACCAACTCATGAATGAAACTGGCCACCATTCGATCAGCACTCGTTCCCATCGATCAACAACTGACTCACCAGTCATACATACTGCCTATTTGTACACAGACATAAAACAACTAGATAACTTTACAGCTTTTTGCAGGTTGGATTGACACCGCCAGATGGTGAGAACTTACCATTTTTGGGAAGTTCTCACCAGCTGTTTTTACAATTTATTGTTTACATTGTTGTATGTACTGATGAAGCTCTCAACATCGATTGTCTAAAGTGGGGCTTTCTTCTGGCGGCGTACAAAGCTTTAGTTATCGTGCTTACCTCCTGTAAGTATTTATTGAGCTGTCTTATTAAACAAGTCTACGAGAATACTTTGTCCAACATTCTTGAAAAAAACTAGTCTTGTCAAATATCTTGAAAAAAAAAAAAAAAACTTTTCTCTGAAAACCAATTTGGTTTCCGTGCAGGGAAAGCCACTGATGAAGCAATACACAAACTAACTAGTTTTATCAAAACGAAGTTGGATAAACTTGTTTCGATCATTATTGATCTCGCTAAGAGAGGACATCGACGTGCAACATATTGTATCGTTTAAAATGGTTTAACATGAGAAATTAGTGTTGTCATTTATTACGTCAAACATAGTAAGTATAAAAGATGTTTAATATTGATATATTTCACATACATATTATATACAACATTATTTTTAGTATATTGCAAACCTGAATATAGTTTGTTCAGAATAAGTAACTGAATCGATTCCAATAATTTTTACACCGTGTTATATTTTGTCCCAAAAATATTTAAAAAGGTTACAAGTTGGACACCGAGCGACACTAAGTACATATCCGCAATCATATGTGCACAACACAGGTCACGGCCCGTCGCCCGGCGGCGCGTGGTAAGTGGTAACCATCTTTTTGTACGGACAAGCAGGTAAAATAACAAGCTTATAACTTTGTGATTTTTCATGATACATGTTTGAAATTTTGTACATAGATTCTTTACATAAAAACACTAGACACGTGTTTCGGGTTTCGCATATACTAAAACTAATGTTCTGTAACTGCTGGATAATTGCGTAACACACTATCAGTAGCACTCAATGGCTTTCATTTTGACAGTTCGACAACATTCATTGTATTATCGTTGTGGAGCAGCAAAATTTTTCGAAAATATGTATCAATGGATTAGCAAGATCTTTCAAAATGATTCAGATTGATATTGACAGTGTGTTACGCCCGAGAGGAGCCCGTGGCTAAATAATAACAGCCGCAAAGGTCGATCGATCAGGTTAAGCTACGCTTGCCGCGGTTGGTCTTTGGATGGGTGACCATCTTTACATACCGAGACCCCTCCGTGCCTCGGAAGGCACGTTAAGCCGTTGGTCCCAGCTCTCATTCGTAGATCTTTGACAGTCGTTACGGGTAGAAGCCCGAAAGTCTGACAACCAGTCTTACCTAGGGGTATCGTATTACCCAGTAACTGGATTATGGAGGTCAGATAGGCAGTCGCTCCATGTAAAATACTGGTATTCAGCTGCATCCGGTTAGACTGGATGCTGACCCCAACATAGTTGTGAAAAGGCTAGGCAGATGATGATTGATTGTGTGTTACGTAATTAGGGTGCTGACCAAAAATCCTAGTGCCCACACTGGAAGTTTAAAATAAATGCTATTTTAAAATGTATCAAAACTAGCGGTGCTTTTCTGGTAAGTAATAAGTATACAGTGAGTTTTTGTTTTTAATATAAACAATATTTGGCGTCATGTGTCCGATATCTGTTATCGTAGACAAGAGATTGGTCGAAATGTAATTTACGGTCAATTTAATGTGCTTCCCGAAAAGGTTATCAGATTCGGTTCTATTCGGTTTCGACACTTTGCGATTAATAATTAACGAGGCTTTTGGCTACATTGTATATTTTGTCTTTTCATTTTTTTATTTTTTTATTTTTCATTATTATTTTGTTTTTTATTTGTAACGTGCGTTTTGTTTGTGCAGAATAAACGTTTTTTCTTTCTTTCTTCTTTCTTCTTTCTAATACAAAGCAAAAAACAAGGCAAAAGCGACCTTGAATTTTTGGGCAGGTTTTTAGCGTTTGGAGAAGATTAACGAACTCTCAACAGCTCGATGAAAGCTTTTCTTATGGCGCTTTTTGAGAGAGGTCTATTGTCTAGCCATGCACCGCGAGAGGCTGAGTTGATAAATTGATAACTTTATTGTGTGAATTTGTATCAGCGTTTATATTCCAGCCGCCGAGAAAATGCGTGCCTATCACTTATCAGTTACATACAAAAGAAGCTTATTTTACGAATTTAATCTTTATTAGCTCCTTACCACGTCCAAATGATAAAGGTTTTACGAATTCATTAAAAATCAAAATCAAAAGTCATTTATTCATACTAGGCTGAGAATCAGCGCTTTTCGAACGTCAAAATTACAAAAGACAGTCCCCCAAAACGCCCGCCCTTCACCAGTTCTTAGTGCTTTCGCTGGGGAGAAGAAGTGGCGCGACAAACTCCCCAGCAGCACAGTTGCCTGTTCAGTTAGAAAATACTTGAATGAATACAATACTAGGTATGCAAAGTAATTAACATTACAAGACAAAGAACACTAAATTAAATTATTTGCTATATGTTAGCTAGCCACGCCAATATACCAACAAATACAAGAGAAACTATACGTACTCAAGCAAAAAAATAATATATCAATTTTAAAAATGTAAACAAAGACGTACTATCTAAATAAAAGCCTCCAGGTATAAAGGGCGTGACCGCTTACATATTCATGCAATGCTAGGTTCTGTTTACATAGCTGTCGCTTGTAGTCACAGATGATAAACTAAGACCATCGAAGTAAACTAAATAAACAAGTTTTTACTAAATGACAACAAATAAAACCATGGTCAGTATTCTCTCGGTGGCCGGAATATATAACGTGTAACGTTAAATGCGCAAAACCTGAAAATAGTTTTATCAGAATAAGGAGCAGAATTAATTGAACCACTTTTTAATATCTCACATTTTTCAAAAACATCTTTATGAAAAACGTTGCCGTGTCTATTTATTAATAGGTCAAGCAAGCCAACGTAAGCGCGGCGCAGCGGCCCCGTGACGACTCCTCCCTCGATAAAGCGTCGTCGCAGACGCAAGAAACGATCAGAATGGCCAGCAAAACTAAAACAGCACATAAAACCTTTAAAAAAAAATTAATGACTTATTTTCTCTATGAAATAGGTCAATTGAATATAATAATAAAATAAAAATCATCAATATAATAATAAAATAAAAATCAGTTGGGGTGTCTGAGGTTTTGCGCATTACACGTTACACGTTGTAGTGCTCCTTCTAGCACTCTGTTTCTTGGTGCATGAATATAGAATATTCGGTTAATCGTCCGTGTCGATCGAATGCTCTAATTGGGCCTCAGATCGATGCGTGTGGAAAACAATGAGCCTCGATTAGCGTACAGAATGCTTAGCTTGTGGCCGCCAAAGTTATGGGCCGTACGAGATGTGGAGATTTCGCAGGTAATTTTCACACTGGTAAACTTTTTCTCATTCATCATTTCTCATTCTGGGCCCGCGTGGTAGGTTACAGCCCATTCCGTCGCGAAGAGAGGAGGCCTGTGTCGCAGCAGTGGGAACATTATAGGCGGAGTATGTATGTATGCAAAGGTCAGAGTTAAACTGGTCTAGAATTATAGGAAAAAGTGCTATACCTACACCGAGTCGTACCTTTGACTCATCGCTCAATCTCCCTTATAAAGAAAGGGCACTACAACTGCAGCATGCCACGTCACATAACATAATAAAAAAACAGTTTTATAGTTTCTTAGAAAGGGTGGCGACGAAAATTGAGAACCCCTGTAGCCCTGTAGTCAATGAAACATTTAACACGTTCAACGCCACGGAATAAAATGATAAATGTCCTTTCAGGCCATGTCGGACAATGTTGGGTGACACCAGTATGTTCCGTTCGGGCCGTGGGGGACAATGTTGTCCGACAGTCAGACCTATGTCTAAATGTCTTTTCTGAGCCGTCGGTCAAGAATACAAGGCAATATTGTACGCAGCATGACCTGCGCGACCTCCTAGAACAGTGTAATCACATCAGCACTCTAAAAAAATATATGTGTTAGAAAGTTATGTTTGTTTTTCTGATAATGTTCTTGCATTAATAATATTATTAATAAAACAAAAAGTCGAATTTTTTTGTAAATTTTAAATGTTTTATAGGGAAAGTTAAGTGTCGCCCAGCAATGTCCGACATGGCGTTGAACGTGTTAGACACACATAACAACATCACACACATAACAACATCACACACACAACAACAACATTTTTTTTTACAATTTTTGTTCTAAGGGCTGATATTTCCACCGCCAGATAATTTAATTCGAGGAATAATTTTGAATTTTTGACAATTCCTCCATACAAAACCTGTCAGAAATCAATTTTATTACACGAATAAAAACTATCTGTCGATTGAAAAATCAGCACTTACACGTTTATTTGTTCAATATAACTGTTTTTGACAGAGTTCAAGGAACGAGGTTTGAATTAACTGTCATTAACTCACAGTCTTTAGCAATCCCCTGCTAGATATAGGCAAAGACACTCCATCCAATTAGAACCTCAAAAAAATATCACTAAAAGTGGCCCTATCACAGTCAGCGATCTCTTCAAAACAAGTTGAATATGCACAAAATTGTACCTAATATCGAAATAAATCGTTGGGCAGTGGTGACCCAGTGGTATCGGCCCTGACTTACAAGTGGTAGGTCGTGAGTTCGAACCCAGGCAGGTACTTACTTTGTGTATTTAATTTCATCACTACTGCTATCAAAACGGTGAAGGAAAACATCGTCAGAAAACCGGCATGTCCAAGAACCAAAAATTCTAAGACATGTGACATGCACGTACTGGGCCCACGTGGTGAATCATGGCCCGCTCCCTCACGGAGAGGAGGCCCAGCAGTGGGCACAGGGTGGTGTTGTATCGTAAAGTGTTCATCTCTGGCCATGTCTCAGAAACCGATGAATCAATTTCAATGGAACTTTCCTACTATGACTGGACCAGATTCTACTTACCTTAAAAAAATATATATCAAAATCGACCCAGTATTTCGTTATTGATATTCTCTTGTTCTCTTTCTACGAATCTAGAACCGGTTGGCCGACAGAATGCGTCAGATCTTTTAAAGCTTTTAGTATCTTGATAGGTTTCAAGTCTAGATTGTGAAATGAAGTTTCACTTGCGATACTCATTTCTTATCTTATTAACTGTCATTTGTATTTATTTTAGGTGCGTTTGCTAGTGGTGAAAGGATATTGGGCGGACTGTACTGGTTTATGGACGGCGGTAAACTGAAATGAAAGTAGGAAAAAAATATTGATAGATCCAATTACATTGAATATGACAGACACATACGGCCTCATTATAAAACAAGGTTTGCCTTTAGACCCAGGCTTAAACTATCGAGCCAGTTTTATTAAATTTCGAATTATAATCTGACAAAGTTATTATTACGAAAACTGACGTTAAACCCGACTCTAAGTTGTCAATTTTGCATTAAGAACTTTACGTTGGTCGGAATAAAGTTTAAAATACAGTAAGGCTACGGACACGAAGTCAGCGGGCGCGGGGCGGCGGCGTCGGCGCGGGGAGCGGCGTGTTTCAATGCATAGATTTATAGGGAACTGGCCTCGCAGGCAGCGGCGCGGGAAGCGGCGTACGAGCGATGCGTATCAGTCTAGAGGTGCCCGCGCGTCTGCATTGAAGTATTGTTGTGTATGTTATTTTTTGCTTTTTAAGGGGGGCTTAAAATGTTGTATCAAAAAGATGTTGTATTCGCTGTTTAGACATTTCGTTCGCGAACAAATACACTAATTTCTCATGACACAACACTACGCCGCTCTAACGCCGCGCGATCTGGCTTCGAGACCGGGTCTGCGCTGAGCCGCCGCTCTCCGCGCCGCCGCCGCCGCCTTCCCGCGCCCGCTGACTTCGTGTCCGTAGCCTATCTCGCAGGTTTAGGCTAGGTCTAAAGTTAGAACTCGTTTTGTAATAAGACGGATTGAATTTGAAGTGAAGGTATTACTGAAAATGTCTTGTATAAATAGATTTCACGCATTTGTGGTACGCGTATGTCTCTGAAAGTCGTATCGTGTTAGCACATAGTTTTGCGCCAAGTTCGTGTTCGTCTAGACTTCATAAGATTCTGCTTTTCTCTAGGTGACTGTAATTTGAGGAATGCTGAGTTGTCAAATATAATCTTTTGCGCGTATAGTGCTGGTTCAACAGTCTTATAATTAGCGTTAGAAAAGAAACTGCAGTGAATTGGAACATAGATATTCTAAGTTAAAAATCTTATAACTGCTTGCTAATAATACACCTCTTTAGTCCTCACATATTGGCAAATAAGTATCGACTTATTACTAATACCTTACAAAGGTTGCAAAACAGCCCAGCCCAGTTCTAGATTACCTAAAAATGCTATCAGTTTATTTATCCCAGCGGGCCAGAGACCTCTTTTTAATTAAGAAAACTTAATTTAACACAAACAGTAATCAAATTATTTTCGTTGTTAATAACATAATTTATTCTAGTTACTGTCCTTGTTCATACTAACTACAATTCTGTTCTACTTGTCCAAACACTCGTACCTGAATTAATCTCAGCCAGTCAACTCTTACATGAAATTTGACATTTGTAGAGCATTGATTTATAACCTTTAAACAGCTTTAATATAAATAGGAGATTGTGACACGTCTTTATTGACATTTTATTTTGTACGACGTGGTAAATTTAATTGATGTGGCAATAAACTAGACTTATACAAGGTGTAACTTAAATAACGCACAACCTCTTAAGGGGTCATTGTACTCATTATTATGAACAACTTTTACTATGGGACCAAACCGAAAATCGCGAAAAAAAAATCAGCTGTTCCCTACATTTTGACGAGTTATGCAAACATAAATGTAGGGAACAGCAGATTTTTTTTTCGCGATTTCAGGTTTGGTCCCATAGTAAAAGTTGTTCATAATGATGAGTACAATGACCCCTTAAGAGGTTGTGCGTTATTTGTGTTACACCTTGTATACAGATTTAGAAATACTAGCTTGTTGAAATAACCATTTACAATACACATATCAAAAAGAACCCGGATTGAATAGAGAAGAACACGATAGGAAATACTTAGCAACAACTTTTCATCACAAGGCCTGCTATGTCATGAATGAAAGAAAAGCTCTTGATAACATAATGTTATAGATGGCCGGAGTGAATCTGACAAAATTCCAAACAAACAAAGAAGAAATTGTGATCATCAGGCTAAAAATGTTATATTTGAGATGTCCTATACCTTCATTACATAACTAGAAAGTCTACCCATTTGAGGCACTTTACATAATTATACTCAAGTCATTGACAGTCTAAATATCAACAACAAACATACAATATAGAACAATTTGGTGAGAGTAGATCGCCTACAGATCATTGTAGAATCGGAATGAGTCACTTTCCATAGCAACTCTGCCCTGGTAATCGCAAGACATGCTGCCCTGGTACCTACGAGCAAGCTAAGCGGCCCGCGCACTGTAACCAATTGGGATTTTTAACGCTATTTTCTACGTTTTAATTATTAGTACAGTTACTAAAGTTTTTGGAGCTACTGTGTGATGGTAGAAAGAGAAAGTTTGTTGGGAAAATTATTTGTTTGTGATGAAAAACGCCTGTAATATTTTTAAGTAATCATGGTCGTCTTCGGATGGGAGACGTTTTTTGTTCGGCTGGAATGACGCGACAGTTTTCATCACATACCTTGTCTTGGCTATGGGAGTTAGTTACATTTATAAGTATTCCATAAATTCTAGGTTTGCTTTACTTTCTGGCTTACTTACTTAACTGGCTAGATATAACAGCCTATACGGGCCCGTTGCAAAATTGAGGCCTCCCAATAAACACTTCGATAAACTGTTCTAAAAAATATTCATCATCATTAATCAACATACTTCAAACCGGTTAGTAGAAATGACGCGATCAAACACCCAATCTGTAATAAAAAATCTTGTCAGACAGAAGACCGCAATCGTTATTAGCAGACAGCAGGACGCTGCCCTTCTACAAAATGGCGGTCACAAGCCTAAAATGTTGTAATTGAATGATAGACTGGTTGTGGCTTCGGTCATCGTTATTTATTACCCCACTTCACTAAGTGATTTATGCTCTATTTCATTTTCGGCCTATGAAATTATAGAAAACTGAAGCGGTTGCTACAGTAACCTCTAAATCAGCTGTCGTTTCAAGTGGATCTTATCCCAAAAGTTTTTACAAGCTGTAACTATGCCTATAAACAATTAGGGTGCGTTTCCACAGAAGCGGAGCTGGGCGAAGCGGAGCAGAGACGTGCAGGAATCGACTCATCACAATGGTTGAAATCCTCATCGCGTCACTCGTCTCGTCTGTGATTGGACGATTCCTACACGTCTCCGCTCCGCTCCGCCCAGCTCCGCTTCTGTGGAAACGCACCCTTAATAACGGATATAAATTCAGTCTTAACAACTTAACTTTTCCAAGTCAATACCCCGATGATTCAAGCCCAGATTTAACAGTTTAACACCAAAGCAATACATAAACATATTTACGACTAATTGGCCATAAATCGTAAACCAATCATACATAAAAAAACAATCTAAGAATTAAGATCACTAACAATCGCGTTGACCGTTGACGTAGCAACAGTCACGATAGAGCTCCATTTTTAGGGTTCCGTAGTCAACAAGGAACCCTCATAGTTTCGCCAGGTCCGCCTGTCCGTCCGCAGATTAGCTCCGAGACTCTTAGTACTAGAAAGCTATACTTGGCATGGATATACATCTTAATTACGCCGATAAAGTGTTAAAATAACACATGAAAAAAAAAATTGTGTACCTCCTGTACACGTAAAGTGGAGATGTTTTTTTTCTCGACTACTCCATGATGTAGGGTATCGTTGGATAGGTTTTTCAAAAATATTTCGGGTTTCGAAAACAATTTTTCCATTCAGGGATTCGTTTGTGAAATATTAAGCTTTAAAGTGCTATGTGCTCCCCCCCCCCCCCCCCCGCCAGCTAAATGGCTGTTTTTACAGTCGACCAACTTACATTTGCAGTTGCAATTTATAGGAGAACATGATTTACAACTTCAATGTTAAGTTTGTTCTTGGGATAAATTCATTCCAACTACGGAACCCTTCATTGTGCGTGTTCCGATACGGACTTAGCCGATTTTTTATTATATTGACTCACTAATAGGAAAATTACCGAGAAAGTAACAGTATGTGTGAGTGTACGCCGCCGCGCCGACGCGTAGGTGCGCCCGCGCTGAGAAATGTGAACGAAACAAGCGCTGAAATCAATGAACAGATTGGTACAGAAGTTTTACTGCTAGATTTGCGATGGTAAGCTAAAGGATTAGCCACCAAATGATAAACATAAAACTTTTCCTTTTGTAACGTTTTGGTTTTGAGCATCTATAGGTTACAAGAGGAAATGCCAAACTTAGGTAAGTGGCAGTGAGCAGACTGGGCGATGGGGCCGAAAGGTAATAATAATAATAATAATATGGCGGTGTTCGGTGGAGGCCTACGTCGACTTCGACTGTGACTACTATAAGTATGTTCCAGGTACGTGTCGAATTGATAAGGAATTCTCGACAGACGTAAGGAGTGAAGCTTCTACCTTTTCTTATTTTGTGCCAATAGCTAATGTGCTTTTGATCAGTGGGTGGATTTTAACATTTTCTTGATTGACGTTGGTTGACTTTATTTACTTTATATTTTGGGGGCAACGGTCGCATTTTGGCAGATGTATGATGAAGTAATCATACCGTATTTATGTTTTTAAGACTTTATTATATGTTTGTTTATTAGGGGTTTACATAAAATTGGCTACGCAATATACTGATTATTATTTTCTTCAAAATGCTACAGAACTATTATGACTGATAGAAAATGCCTATGGCATTAAGTCCGCCTTTGTACATTTATGTGCTTGAAGTTTTAAATAAATAAATAAGTAAACTTTTTTATGCATCCTGGAGTCTAGATTAGTCAGTGAAACTCTCAAATATAATTAAGAGAATCCATGTAACTTTTCCAATAACTAGGGAGGAGAAAACGTAATTAAAATGGAAGTAGTATGAAAAAAGCTTTTATATGCAGGTCACAGGGCAGCCAAAGTTTTTACGTCCGTGTCCCTCACCTTTGTGTCCTCGTAATTAGCAAGCTTATCAGATGACTGGAGATGTCGGCTGCCTTCACGAAATCACTCCATAACGGTTTTGTGAAGCCACTTTGATGTTTTTTACCGTTTTGAGGAGGCCAGAAGGAAATTGTTAGGTCGAATGATGTTACTTCCGGAGTCATGCCGGAATAATGACACAGTGTAAGTATGTTTTAAAAGGTTTTAGATATAGAAAGATGGAATGAAAAATACTCCGATACTCATACATTTTGGCATCATGTATTCTACGTCTACCCAATATGTTTATACACTGGTATTCAGCTGCACAGATAGAATTGTAGCCGACTCCAACATACTTCAGAAAAGGTTAGGCAGATGATGTAGGGTAGAACATGGCAGGTTCCCCTGGTATATTCTAATAGCTTTCGTGGTACAGACGCCAGCACATCAAGCTACCCGAAACTGTCAAATTCTCCCAATCAACTTTGAACCTTATGCTTTAGCAATAAAGTTGAAAATCTATTAAAGAAATTTGACAGATTGTAGTAGCTTGATGTGCTGGCGTCGGTACATAGTTGCTTAATGACTAAATTACGTTTCATTTTCGAGGCATTCAATGCTCTTTCATTGATGAATCGGTTCTTGATATAACGTAGCGATGTAGCGTAAAACGTATATTTTCCACGGTTAGATTATGTCATAAACTTATTTGGATACAGTCATGTCTAGGCATCGGGCGTGCATTTTGGCGGCTAGGCGTTAAAATCAGTGTCGACATACTTTGACTGCACCTTGTGAACATACTGTATTATTCATAGTTATAAAACAGATTTAGGTAAACAAAGTGGCACTAATTTGTCATACATGTGATGTCAGTCAGACCAAAAAGTTTAATGATCCATTGATAGAATGTCTTAATATTTTTCGTTAAGTGGATTTTTGTCATTAACACAAATCTAAATCTGCATTCAGCTTTGACAAAGTATTACAATATTGTTCAGTTTATTTATGTACTAGAAAACCCCCTGCTTCGCACGGTTTTTACGATTAGACAAAACATCGATATTTCTTCATTATATGTAGGTATGTTTAATATTAATGTTATTAATTAAATTTAATATTAAATTTATTTTAAATTTAATATTATTAATTATACATATAAATCTTCCGGGAAAAATTCACTAAATCGTGGTGAAAACCGCATCTAAATTCGTTGGGGAGCTTAGAAGAAAAACGCCGTGACACAGACAAGACATGAAATGCGACTTAATTTATTATGTATTGATAATACAGATGAGTCAACCGCTCACTGATCGCAACAAGGATGTCTTGGGTTTGGATTTTCAGATTGAACAAAATGTCAAGCAAAATCGAAGGTTCTTCTAGACACAGTCGAAGATAGCACCGCAGTTCTTAAAAACTTCCTTTTTCTTAAAACAAATGAAGACAGATCGTGAACGATCGACCAATAGATAAGTGAACTGCAATTTATAACGATGATAATTCCTTTGAACCACTTTAAATCCACTCCTAAGTGTTTGAAGCACTTCTGCTTCGTAAACATTAGTATTTCTTGTACGAATTCGTTCTTGAATCTAGAATTATATCGTTGTAATAAGTGCTGAGGTCCAATGCTCCCGATAGCCTGTATTACCTATTCAAATAATAGACGATTCATCATTAACAAGAAATGGACGGCAAAAAATGTTGTAAGAATAGTCCGTGCGCAAAGAACTGGTTCCGTCAACTTTCTGAGGTTTGGATAGCAACAATATTTCGATTAAGGACCTGGTTTATCTCGATATCAAATTTAGTGGTGAATCAAAAGGCATTGCAGAACATAAGGACTTTCATCATGTAGAACAACATTTTACAGAAACTTGAAAAGATAAGAAGATGAAAATAAAGAGGATAAAAAGTTAAAGAGAGAGAGGATGAGGGGGAAACGATAAAGTTTCGAGGGTTCAATTTCTAGAAACTTCTTTCAGCAGTAATCAGAGATCTGGGGCATTGTCATAATTTTAAAAACGTTGACAGTCTGATCTGTCTCAATCTGTCAAAAATACCTCTAATTTCCCTTCCTTTTTGACAAGTTTTTGACATTGATCGTCGCTGAGGTGAGGTCGCGACTACATTTTGAATGTATTTAATTACGGGAATTGACCTTGGCACTCGACCGAGCCGCACAAACCTAAAAAAAGATCCATTCAAGGTTTTAACTGTATAAGTGCAAAACCGAATCCAGGTAATTCTTTAAAACCCTTGTAATTCGGTATTTGTATCACGTTTTTTCCGAAAAAAAAAACAAGTTGAAACTAGCGACGGTTGCTTCTTTTTCTGCAAATTGTAAAGTCAACTGAAATGGGTTTCTCGGCGCTTGTAGGCAAGGAGCCAAAGTCTAGTTTTTGCCTGGGCAGTAAATTCTACATTTAAGACATGCACACGGCGACTTTTTTCACAATTTGGTCGCGCGTTTGTTTTGGAATTGAATGAAACTTGCGACTGAACAGAGAAAAGCAAAGTCAGGTTTTCAAATCCTTGAAAAACATTGTTAAGAATCGAGATGTGCACGCAATTTAAACATCCCGATATCTTTCTGAAAGTAACGTTCACAATTAGGGCTAATTTATCAATTGAAAATGAACGCGATCAAGAGCTGACAGTGTCAATATTCAATTTATTTAAAAAAAATATTAAACGGACTCAGGTAACTCGGTTCAGTCTCATTGGTGAAATTCGCCCTTAGTTGTCAAGAGAACCGATTCTTACTCATAGATAAAGAACGCTTAAAATGGATTTCTTCAACATTCCACTTCACAATAATTACTTACAAGTACCTACTCAAAACAAGCACATTCACAAGTACTACATTTACGTAATTATCAACATAAACACTACAAAATGATGACTTTCAATAAACATGAACTCGGAAGGATCGATAAAAAGTTTTTCTGTACGGTTTCTTTTCGAACTGAACTCTAAAAAAGAAAATGTAACTCAATGTATCGGTGTGGGAGTGTGGTTCCTTGAACTGTTCTAAATGACACATTGTACAAACTAAAATAAACACTCTATTTTATATAAGTTAAGGTTGATTCTTGCGTGGCAATGGGCCGACCACCTGCGCGTCATGGGCCTGCCTTGCTAATTTCTGTTCCACTAGCAAATGGTATAAGCTAGTCATCTAGATTTTTTGTTTTATTATAAGATTAGATCTGCCGGTCGATTCTGGAAAAATCTCACCGTGATAACTAAGGTGAAGTGAGCTTAGAGTGAGCTGTGAGTCATGCTGATGCTAGGGATTGACACTATTGACGACTCACTCCACGCTCACTTCAACCAAGTTTCCACGGTGAGATGGTTACAGAATCGCACGACTGTAGGTTTTTTTTATTATTTTGGGCGAGTTAGCGCGCTGTTTCATGTATTGTTAGGTTTTAAATAGTAAGTCCTAGTTACTAGATTGCTGTTGAAATCGATTTGCATTGTTGTGATATACATTCTTTCAGGAAGTAACGGTATTCAGTGTTTGGCTAAGTTGTTTTTGGTTAACATTCTTTGTCGTGGTCTTTTTCTATGAAAAGTGGATAGAAATGGGGATGGAGAAGAAAATATCGGTGAAGCAAAGAGCGAGACTGACAGATAAAGATTATGGTCTGTTTCACAATGAAGGAGATAATTATGACCTGGGCCTGCATTAGCATAAAAAAATATTATAAAATCTCGATTATGATTGTGAGTGTTTGATTGGTCAATCCCTAGCATCAGTGGGATAACACTGAAAGCTCACTCTACGCAAGTTTTCACGGTGAGATTTTTACAGAATCGACATGCAGGTGAAACCGTCGAGCACAGTTAGTACAGCCATAAAAATAAAGTTGCATGTCAACCCTCAAGAAAATTACCAACCACAATATTACTCAAACAGGCTATCTCTCAATCTAGTCCAGTTTTCAGCGTCATCACGACATGTAATCGAATATGGGAGTGGCAGCCGCGGTGCCTGTGGCGGTCCGTCAAAATTAGCCTCCGTGAAATAAGGCCGCGCCGGACTGCGCAAACTTGTCTGAATATTATATAGGCACAAAAAGACGTTGTGTTTGTCTGTGCGCTGGTTATTTTTGCATAGATTTTGTGAAGCTTATTCAATTTAATCGGGCTGCCTAATCCGATGCATGATGCAATTACAAAAGGGAGTTGACAACAGATGATCAAGCTTTCAAAACAAGGGTTAAGAAATAGATAGGATCATGCCCATGGACGTGAAAATGGTTGGTTGGTGATGGTTTGGAGGAATCCAAAGCATTTGAAATATATTCGTAGGTGTAGGTATGCTATTGCTAGGGTACAGACGCCAGCACATCAAGCTATCCGAAACTGTCAAATTTTCCCAATCAACTTTGAACCTAATGCTTTAACCATAAAGTTGAAAATGTATTATAGAAATTTGACGGATTGTAGTAGTTTGATATGCATGTCTGTACATCAATGAGAAATAAATATTAAATAAATCCTTTGACTGATTGTGCACAACGCTAATTACTTTGGCTACACACGTCTGGCCCAACCCTTACACACGAAAAAACAAAAAGGTAAACGTAATTTTCGTTTGGTAATCTGCTTAGGTATTTTTAATTAAGAATTTATTTTCGAGTCCCATTACTTCTAAGGTTTGATTTTTATGAGTTACTGGTTACCTATGCACAGACGTCAGCACATCAAGCTACCCGAAACTGTCAAATTTTCCCAATCAACTTTGAACCTAACACTTTAGCAATAAAGTTGAAAATCTATTAAAGAAATTTGACAGACTGTAGTAGCTTGATGTGCTGGCGTCTGTACTTGTGCTACGAACCAACTTTTTTTTTTGGATTTTAATTGATAATTTAAGTTTTAGTTTTTCTTTACTTAGTTTTTTTTTTTCATAATCATTGAACTAGTAGTTAATAAACGAGGCTGTTTTTTTAAGTGGCTGATTTTCAAGTTTAAAGACGTTTTTTGATATCAAACATAAATAAAAAATATTTGTAATCAGTTTATTGCTGGGTGACAGCGTTTTTTAATTGATTTATTGGCATAAATTAACCGTTTTTAAATTATTTTAATAAAGAAATACCTTTTTAACTTTTTGCCGAACACCTACATATTCACATATTCGAGGTATCAAGTAAGGAGTGAAACAAAAAAATCTTTAGCCAATTAACGAAGTTGCGCGAGTGAAATGGCGGCAAAAACTTGTATCTTATACATTTTGTCTGCTCAATTACGATGCGATACGTTTACCTTTTAAATTGGAGCAGTTTGGTGTATTATCGAATTATTAGTTGGTATAATTATTTATTTATGTGTTTATTATATATTAGTGAAAATGCAAATAATGGGTTTGTGTGTTCAATTAATAGGCACCTTACATAGGTACTCAGAATTCATACTCAGTTTCAGAGATTTCATCCATACATAATAATAATAACTTTATTTCAAATTTTGCAATTTGCCATGCAATAAGTGGCATGGCAATAAGTTAATTCTATGACAATATTCTTGCATAAATCACTGATTACTCCACTGGCACCCAAGCTAAGATTAAACTTGTGTTGTGGGTGCCAGGACTCTCTCTGTTATTACATTTCTCAATTTATACAAAACTAGTACGGAGTCTTAAGTTAAGTATATTTTAGTAATAAAATAAATGAAGACTTAATTATAATAATTCAATACAAGTCTCCGTTTACATCGCCTACAAAACTAAAACATTTCATTTTACAACAATTCCACAAACACCAAGAAATATGATCGCGAAAAATTCGCTTAAACGCAAAACGAACGGAAACTAAGTATCAAAGACATGAAAATGAAACAAAAATCGCACTTGAACAAGCCGCGTGCGCAATACGACACTCGTACTTGTACGTACAGTCGCATTGTCGAAATACTCGCCCCGGTTATTGACCCCGACCGTGGACCTAAAAACTGGTACCTGTCGGTTTTCAGAAACTTTAAAGCACCCACGTCAAGTCGCCGTGTGAACTGTATCCACATTGTTTTCGACTGTACCTATATGGCCACCTATATGAGCACCTATATAGCAACCCATATCCTGAGACTGATTATAACGCTGAGTTCATCTATATGGACTACAAGGCTGGTCGTGACAGTACGTTATTTGAAGTGCGCTGAGGATAGATTCGGGTCAATCCTTACCCGATTTGCGTGCAGATAGGCTTTTGTTGTGTGATTGATCTAGCTTTTGGTAAGTCCTGTATCGTAGCAGCTGAGGTCACCTATATCGATGCCTGAGACTATAATACTGGTCGTGACTGTACCTACATCATTTGAAGTGAGCTGGGGTAGATTCTGGCCATTATCTGCTTTTCGTGCAAGTAGGCTTTTGTAGAATGATTGATCTAGATTTCAGTAAGTCCTGTATGGTCTGCCTTCTGAAATCTGTCTTTAAATTTGCGTAATTTTAAGGCAGTTTATTCTATCACAATTTATTTATTTATTTTTAGTCTGTGTTGCCCGACTGGGGCTAAATAATTAAACTACGCTTGCCGCGGTTGGTCTGTGGATGGGTGACCATCTTTACATACCGAGACCCTCCGTGCCTCGGAAAGCACGTTAAGCCGTTGGTCCCGGCTGTCATTCGAGGATCTTTGACAGTCGTTACGGGTCGTCAGAAGCCCGAAAGTCTGATTATCAATCTTACCAAGGGGTATCTTAATACCCAGTAGCTGGGTTGTGGATGTCACATAGGCAGTCGCTCCATCTAAGATACTGGTATTCAGCTGCAACCGGTTAGACTAGAAGCCAACCCCAACGTAGTTGAGAAAAGGCTCGGCAGATGATGATGTTGTCCGAGTGCAGGGCACAGGCCTCCCTTTCTCCATTCCACTCCTCTCTGTCTTCAGCTAGTGTAGACCAGCAGTGCGATTCTGTAACCGTCTCACCGTGAAAATTTGGGTGAAGTGAGCGTGGAGTGAGTCGTCAAGAGTGTCAATCCCTAGCATCAGCATGACTCACAGCTCACTCTAAGCTTACTTCATCTGAGTTATCACGGTGAGATTTTTCTAGAATCGACCGGCAGTCCTGTCCGTAGGCGTCAAACTCGTCCCGCCATTATCTCCTTGGTATCCCTCAATGTCGCCAGACTTTTCTGGAACCCTGGTGGTAGATCTGACCCATGACTTGTTCGACATGCGGCAGACGTGTCCGGCCCACTCCACATAAGCTTGTCTGCTTTTTAGATGACGTTGGCAATTGTTGTTTAGGTCTGTAATTTTAAACAACAAACTGCCTATATAATAGAATTCAAAACTACGAGTATATACAGTGTTGACTTATTTAAAAACAAATTGAGGACCTATTTATTGGGTAAAAGCTATTACAGTATCAATGAATTCCTAGATGACATTATGACATTGTACTCGTAACTTATGATTGATTTTATTGCTTTAACATTTATTATTTATTATCTATTTATTGTACTTGAATTCTTAGTTACCGTTATTGTTTTTATTGACTTTTATAAATGTATTTAATGATTTTTATTTTAATTGCAATTGTATTTTTGTTATTTTTTAATTTTTCAACACGATGTACAGACGCCAGCACATCAAGCTACTACAATCTTACATTTGCAACTTTATCGCTAAAGAATTAGGTTCAACACTGATTGGGAAAATTTGACAGTTTCTAGTAGCTTGCTGTGCTGGCGTCTGTACCTATATTGTTATGAAATAAATTACTTATGACTTATGACTGTGTTCTTTACACGGCCCGTTCATCTGCCTCTGAGAATTTTCGCTCCATTGCTGGTAAACCCTGAACCTCTGCTGAGCTGTCAGAGACCAGGTTTGAGTGCCGTATGCGCATAGCTGACTGATAAGTCTTTTCCTCGACTGAGATATATTATAATTAGATTCTCAATAACTCTTACTCTTGCTGTGAGAGAAAAATAGCAGCTTTCTCGAACATAGGACATACTAGCATCACCGGATTCCACCCTTAATAATGTAGTTAAGGAGACAGCATTGTCATAAATTGTATCATATTAAATCACTAATTTTTATATTGTAACTAGCTTCTGCCGCGGCTTCGCCTGCTTGGATATCGAAAATGATCCCACGGGAACGTTCTACCGCGAGAAAAAGTAGGTAATGACCTTTCCCAGGTTGCCATCTATCTGCTTGCCAAATTTGATCGAAACTCGTTCAGTGGCTTAGGCGTGAAAAGTTAGATATCATAAAGACAGAGTTACTTTCGAATTTATAATACTTATTAGTATGGATTTATGTTAGGTATTCCTAATACTGAAATTAAATGCTAAATAATGCCTGTTTTTTGTATGCACCTCCTTTAATATTTGTATTCAAACATTATAAAAGAGTTCCGGCTGTTGTTTTTGATTCCATTGTGTTTTTGTTGCAATATTGTTTATAACTCTAAGCTTGATAGGTTGCTGCGCAAAGAAACCTGCTTCAGTTTTTTTTTAGATTAGCAGAATTGTACGTCGTGGTATTTGGATACACTACGTAGTATTTTTATTCAAGTACCTATGCATTTATAACAAGCAAGTCCAAAAAAATCCTAATATATATGTCGTAAGTTCGTATTTAATTTGAGTATATTCCTCCTTAAATAATTAATAGAAATATTGCAGTTTTTAAAAGAAGAGTTGTGTATGTATTTATTATTTTGATTACGTGATATTTATTTTAGAAGTATGTATGTATGTTTGTATGTATGTATGTTTATTCTCATAGTATTTGTTCAGTTTTATTAAGTGAATAATTGATTACGATTTTATGTATTTTTTGTCTCCTTTACTCTTTCACACGCTGTCTACATCTCTCTATCTATTGTCCTATCGCAGGTATGCTGGAAGAGATTTCTTATGAAATAAGCATCACCTTTGTACCTATTTTTCTGTTCTGTTTTTTCTTGTTTATTTATACAACGTGTAACGTTAAATGCGCAAAACTTCAGACACCCCAACTGATTTTTAATTCAATTAACCTATTTCAGAGAGAAAATAAGTCATTAAAAATATTGTAAAGGTTTTATGTGCTGTCTTAGTTTTACTGGCCATTCTGATCGTTTCTTGCGTCTGCGACGACGCTTTACAGAGTGAGGAGTCGTCACCGGGCCACTGCGCCGCGGTGACATTGGGTTGCTTGACCTATTAATAAATAGACACGGCAATGTTTTAAATGAAGATTTTTTTGAAAAATGTGACCTATATTAAAAAGTGGTTCAATTAATTCTGCTCGTTATTCTGATCAAACTATTTTCATTTGCGTATTTAACGTTACACGTTGTATAAATGGTAAAATAAATAAATAAAAATAAATAGAATTAGAAATAGAAAATATTTATTGTTCCTCGTAATACACTAAGCAGGTTCACTGTGAAACAGCAAGTTGAGATGACACGAGTAGCTTAAAATCCTACTAATATTAAATTAATGTGAAAGTTTGTGAAGATGTTTGTTACTCAATCACGTGTTAGCCGTTGAACTGATTTGAAAGAAAATTTGCAATAGATAGACCATTTTCTGGATTAACACATAGGATATGTTTCATCCCGGTAATGTTTTCCCTTGGGATAATAGTTGAAAGTTACTTTTTACGCGAGCGAAACCGCTGGTAGAAGGTAGTATTACATAGGTTACAATATACTATTTGCCAGTGAGACCCAAACTAGATAGTTAGTTTGTATTTTAGAGTTTGGGGTACGAATTCCAGTGTGGAGACTAGAGAGGTGATTTCTGCCGGTCGATTCTGGAAAAATCTCACCGTGATAACTAAGGTGAAGTGAGCTTGGAGTGACCTGTGAGTCATGCTGATGCTTTTTGATTGACGACTCACTCCTCGCTCGCTTCACCCAAGTTTTCACGGTGAGATGGTTACAGAATCGCACGGCTGGAATGGCGTTTGGGTATGTGACGTGTGTGTGTTAAATACAGACGCAATCCATATTGAATATTGTTACACTCGACATTCGCAAGCGCATGCATACATGTTCGATACCTACATTTACTTGTGTCTGCCATTCACAAACAATCGCAAGATAAAACCATTTTTAATTTTTTGTTTTATTGCTGAATGGCCCAGCTCTTGACCTCAGAGCTTGAGCTCTCTTGGATGAGGTCTATGATGGAACGAGCGTGACCAGAAGATGCCTGTTCACTTTTGCTTTGCAGGCAAACCTGTTAAGTATAATAAAAAAAAAAATGTTTTATTTTTCTTCCACAAATAACACTTATTAACTAAAACTTAAAAAATGAGAGAAAAAAATAAAAATATGGGAAGGAACACAGGCGCTGGCAGAGAGTATGGAACATATCAGCCTATTTTAAAAACTCTTCAGAACATCTACACTAATATTATAAAGAGGAAAGATTTGATTGTTTATTTGTATTGAATAGGCTCCGAAACTACTGGACCGATTCGAAAAATTGTTTTACCATTAGAAGCCGACATTATTCCTGATGAACATAGGCTACTTTTTACCGTGGGAAAATGCTTCATTCCTACGGCAAAATGGGTAATAGGATATAAACGGCGGGAATTCCGAATTCTACGCAAACGAAGTTGCAGGCGGATGCTAGTACTTAATAAATGCAATAATATTTTACATATTCTACAATATTATGTATCATAATCACACGTACATATGCCACGTGCTTCCGAATTAAAGTTAAATAAATAACAAAGCTATCAGACACGATCCCGTATATTTATATTTTTCCTTCTAAGACTCACGTTGCGGAAAACCACTAGCTAGAAATAAAGGTAAAATACCGGTTCATAACCACATATCTATAACAGTCACAAAAGATATGAATGTTATGAGGAAAACCCGAGGTAAAAACAATGGATGCTTAATGAAATTTATTCTGGTTTAGTGTACTTTTGTTATGTTGACAGGAAATGGGTTTAGAGCCTTTTTGCTGTCAAACTTGGAATTATTGTAACTGCAAGAATAACTCCAACTAGTCGTTATAATATATTTTGGTAACAATTTATTTACATACCTTATATACCTATTAGTGTGACTGGTAATTAGTGACCGATACTTAAACACATGATTCTACTCATGACAACAAACAAGTTTTATAATGGGACAAAAAGTGAAATGACGAAAAAAAAATCGGCTGTTCCCTACATTTTGACGACTCGTACGAACATAAATGTAGGGAACAGCTGATTTTTTTTTAGCGATTTCGGATTTGGTCCGATACTAAAAGTTGTTTGTTGTCATGAGTAGAATCATATGTTTAAATATCGGTCACTAATTACCAGTCACCTTATATACCATTATGGTGTCCAAAATTAGCAGCTTACAAATTGACATCGGTAGGCTCTGCGTCCATAGCAAGATAATGTACTTTCATCATCTGACTAGCCTTTTCCCAACTATGTTGGGGCCGGCTTCCAGTCTAAGCGGATGCAGCTGAGTACCATTATTTTATATGGAGCGACTGCCTATCTGACCTCCACAACTCAGCTACTGGGTAATACGATATCCCTCGGTAAGACTTTCGGGCTACTGACGACCCGCAACGACTGTCAAAGATCCACGAATGACAGCCGGGACCAACGGCTTAACGCGCTTTCCGAGGCACGGAGGCGTTTTGGTATGTGAAGATGGTCACCCATCCACAGACCAACCGCGGCAAGCGTAGATTAACCTTATCGATCGATCCGTGCGGCTGTTATTACTTAGCCACAAGCCCCTCAGGAAGATAATTTACTGTGTAAATCTAATTTTTCTGTATGTTAATATTCTTCTTTTTAAATCTGAACTACTTTTTTACACATAATTGTGTATCACTTTCCGAACAGTTTCATATTGAATTTAGCAAATTGGAAATATGTGACAGTTATAAATGTTACTATAACGAAGAATAGAAAAGCAAACAATCATTCCGTGACTGGATCTCCTATTACGCTAATATGTTCAATATAATAGCTAAATGGACTCATGCGCATATTACCTTGAATTTGAGCATTTTTACACGTCAACAAAACGTAGCAATATTACAAAATGCACATAAATAAGTAAGTAGACATAAAACAAATACAGTGGCCTCTAAAAGTTAGTTGACATTTTTCTACTTCAGCTGTGATACTATATTATGAATTAAAATAAAAGATTAATCAGGTACTCCTAAATGATTACTTGATTAGTAGTTGAATGAGTCAATAGAAAACTCATCGCATTTTTACACATCAACTCACGTCAATATAAATCATACTGTGGTGTCTCAAAGCTGAAGTGAAAAACATGTCTACTAACTTTTGGAGGCCAATGTATATGTATACAGTGTCAAATCTACCTTGGGCTTACATGATGGCGCTGCATGCTAAGGGATGCATTATCAAGAATATCTCAAAATTCAGTACTTTCAAACTTGGTTCCCAATTTTAGGTCAAGTGCTAAAATACACTGGGCATAATCACGAGATGTTAAAACAGCTAGTACAAGACAATTTACAGACACTGCTGATTGACATTATATTTCTGTGGTATACGAGTATACGTATGTAATAAGGGGTCAATGAAATCTTGGCAGTAATAAGCTAATTTTGTTAGAAAAACGTGAGCACGTAAATACATTGGGAAAGGGCTAGTCTAGACGATTCCAAATAGTTTTGTTGTGGTAACGACACGACAGAAATAATTGAGAATTATTGAGATAATAAAAGCTTCAGCGTGTTTTCCGACTAAACAGAAAGAAATCGTCAATTGTTTTTATTTTTGGCGGAATGCGATATCTTGGAGAAGCCGGAGAGTTACTTCGGATCGACTGAAAATCCTTATGCTTCCCAATATAGGGACGTGCATTGATGTTGCAGTCTTCATCAACTAAAGGACATTATTCATGTCGTACCCAAAAATGAAAGTGCCGGCCAGAAAAAAAAGTACTATTTTCTTATGGGAAATGACCTTGAGCATTTTGTACTATCCAACTAGCCCCCCCCCCCGCCGCCCCCCGGCTGCTATTTGAAATTGAAAATGCCAAAAATCATATTTTTATAACAAGTTTATAGTTAAAACATGTTCAGTATGTTAAATTAAATTAAAAGTTGGTATTATTTTAATGTTATGCTTAAAACAATTGTTATAAAAATATGTATGATTTTTGGCATTTTCAATCTCAAATAGCAGTCGGGGGGTTAATTGTAGACTTTCGCTGTAGTAGTAAAAACTGCTCAAGTTATTATTTCCCATAAGAAAATAGTAGTTTTTTTTATTCTGGCCGGCACTTTAATTTTTGGGTATAAAATGTTCGACACTTGAATGATGC